>CABFVX010011348.1:0-11000 GCA_902151425.1 Timema shepardi | reverse complement strand
ATGTATTTTTTAATGCGACATAATAAAAAAATAAAGATATTAAAAAAATGTCTAAAAATTATAGAAAAATGTTAAGGGTGGACAACTCTTATCACTAAGGGGTATGAGAAATAGATGTTGGCAGATTCTCAGACCTACTCAATATGCTCACAAAATTTCATGAGAATCGGTCGAGCCGTTTCTGAGGAGTACGGGAACGAACATTGTGACACGAGAATTTTATATATAAGATATATATATAATATATATACTATATATAACATATATATTGCTAACATTAATGGTAATTTACAGGGTAGTTTACTGGAGGGGAAAAAATATGTTCTCTATTCGTCATCTATAACGGTTTGATCAATATTCTTATACAGGCAATATTTAACACAAAATATAAAATGTAGATTCTCACTTTCCTGTTAAGAAAGGGACTTCTAGGATATCGCTTATAAGAGAAGTTCTTCACCATTGATAATATATCAGTAATTATTTAAATATACTAAATATATTATTATATTAAGGTTAGGCTTTAGTACTATTAAAAATAAAAACCTTTTATTCGAAATATATTTTTTGAGCTGATAATAAGTGTATTTTTAAAATTAAGTTCTCTAAAATCAAAAGTTGATTGCTTTGATATTTGATTAATAAAATTTTTATATTTTTCTCAATATGCTATCTCAAGATCTGGGTTATTTCAATTATTATGCTCTTTACTGGAATATTATGCTATTATTTCACATTAAGCTTATGCTGCAACAATGCCAATTATTTCGATCAAATATTTTACAAGTTTTAGGAACAGGTTTAATTTGTTTATATACTGGAGCACCATTCAATTTATTTTATCTTAGTATTATATCTGAACTAAAATTATTTAAGATTATTTTGAAGGCAAGTACTAAAACAAGTTTCTACATTATTAAATAGAACCCCATTAAATAATTTTTACAAAGGCCAACACAAGGTACAGTACATAAATGAGTCGTTGTTCCAGATGTTTCTATTTAGTGTGACAATCTTGACGTCTTTAAATGTTTGAAAATTTATTTTACATATCAATCGAAATGCATACCTACCCAAGGATTATAAAAGTCTGGATATAAAGTTTACAGATCAGAAACATAATTTCTGTAAAAGCACCCAACTGGATGTGTAAATGATAAGAGCTGAAAGATAATTTGGTAAGCATTGATTCTTAGAGTAATTTGGAAGGAAAACCAATTATCAGAAGACTAAAATAAATATGTTATAAAACCTATTTTCTAGAAAGGATACAGGAAGAGGTGTATAAATTAAAGGAGGATAAAGATAATGTGCCACTGTACAAAATTATATAAGAAGATACTGGTAAAAAAATAAGAAAGGAAAGGAAAGTTGATTTAGGGAACAGAGGTCTACATTAAACATTATCTTTGTAATACGACAGCTAATGGAAAGAAAATATAAATTTTGTAGAGACTTGATAATGGTATTTATGGACGAGAATGAGGCATATGATAGCGTGGATAGAAACAATGTTTGGAAAGTGATGGAGAAGAATTAAATGGAGAGAGTAGTTCTAATGAGAGTGAAAATCATATATTAGGACAAGAGGAGGTGTGTTAATATGGAGAGTGGAAGGACGTAGTGGTCCCAAGTAACCAAATCGAGTGTAGAAGGGGAGTGCCATATAACTACTACTATATATTGGTAATATAAATGGCCACAAACGAAGTGGCATTAAATCTCGGGGAGGAAAGAATGAAAGTCACGATGTCAGCTGATGTATTTATAATATGATAGGAGAGGGAATAGGAAGTACAGGAGCAGCTACAAGAATCGAACAAGGCAGTGAAAGACTGTAAATATAAACTTAGCATGGCCCAGTAAAGCCTTAAAGTTGGATGGAGTAGAGGTGAGGGAAGTAACGAGCGTGACATTTCTTTGGAAGTGAAATGGAGGCGACTGGTTGAAGTAGAGAGGATCTTAAGAGAACAGGAGAGCAAAGAGGGTTGTGTAATATGTTTAAAGGAGAGCTCTTATGGAGAAGAGATGTGCCCTTGAAGTCTAAGGAAGGGTTGTACAGAGCGTACATTATACAAAGGCAGGAGGAACATGGACATTGAATGAAAGATATTCTAGAAAAATAGATGCTATAAGAATGAAGATTGTAGCTTTCATCAGGGGAAACATTATAAGGGATAGAGCTGTCAGGGAAAGAGTTGGGGTAGAAGAAATACATAAAATAACAGATAAAATAAGATAGAGATGGTATGGGTATTAATTGAGGGTGGAGGAGAGGATGCTATATAAAATGATGGAAATGAACTATGTAGGAGAAAGATCGCAAGGGAGGTTAAAAAGAGATGTAAGTAGTAAATAACGTAAATTGTGCAAGTAAGTGAAGAAATATTGAAGCAATTAAAGCTAAACTAATGGAAGGCTATAGGATATAATAAACTGAACCGGTTACAGGGGGGAAACAGTGGATTATGATGATGCAATACGTTGTTTTATTTTATCACTATGTCCTACTACCTATAAAGGTTCTACGCTCATTGTAAGAGTAGCTATTGATATATATTTATAGTTAGTAACTTTAAATGTAGCATAACTTATTTTATTATAAATATAAAATATCTTACCGTTAATCTCGGGTAAACAAAATTTATAAACAATTTAAGAAGTGCACTGTCACTTTCATTATAAGAATAAGATCCAAGGCCTAAAATTTCCAAGGATGAAGTATCAACAACTGTACGTCCAGTTATATCCAAATTATATGTCTCATTTTCAGCCTGCAACCAGATTGATTTGAAGTGTTTACATATATTCACAAAGTTGATTTGATTCTATAAACTTTATTTATAGATTCTGATTAAAAAACTACAGGATATAATTATTAACTAATAAATAATATACAATTATAAACAGATTTGTGTTATTTTGATCATAATCTAAATATTAGCCAAGCATTTGGTAATCGATAATATTATGATATTGTTTATATTTTATCTAATAATTAATCACCTATATACTTTGAGATATTATACATCTTATAGCACTAATTTAATATTAGATAAATCAAAGATGACCTCATTGGTTAAACTAAGTTTTGTTTCTTAAATAAACGATTTCGTAACTAGGATTTTAATTATATATATATATTAATAAAATTGTAAGTAATATTGAAATAAATACAAGTAACTAAAATTAATAAATTATTAATATAAAAAAGTGATATAAATATTAAACAAATTGATTTATTACCTACAGTATTTGTAATGCCATTCTGAGAGTAATCATACTTCCAATCCTACTAGAAGCTATACATTATATTCAGTACGTAACTTATCGTCAATGTAACTACTGTACAAGATGTTAAAAAGGTTTAAAATATTATAAAGGCAATTTTTAAGTTTACCGTAGTTATATCCTTTCGAATATCATTGAGACGTGCGACTCCATTGAAATCATTCTTAATGAAACGTCGTATATCCTCAAGAAGATCTCTGGAATAGCTTTGAATATCAATGACAGTATTCTCCAGCAAATGATACCTAGAAAATGAACACATTGTTCATAAATAGAATGGTCCTCCAAGATACTTGCATCATGTATATATGTATGTTCATGAAATAGTAGTCATGTTTAAGATTTGAATATTAATATTTATATCATTATGCAGTTGATGGAAAAGAGATATAAGCTTGTCAAGGATAGCTTGATGTCATTTATGGATGTAGAACAAATCTTTAATAGTGTGGATAAAAGGAAAGTATGGTAAGCAATTGAGGAGGTTGGAGTATAAAGAGGAGTGGCAACGAGAGTGATATGATTATAATGTGAGTTGTCTAAAGACGGAGAGAGGGTGAATGGAATTGTTACAATAAAAAATATTGAGTCTAGCAGGGAAGTTCCTTCGCACCATTACTATTTTTATTGATGATGGAAAGCATAATGAATATAGTTGCAGGGAAACTGGGTAAAGAGAAAATAAAATCAGATAGCTTGGTTAGATGGGGGAAAAGATAAGAGGATGTACAGGAACAGTTGCGGGAATGGAATGATGAGGTGAAAGATGTGGAAAGATAATATAACTGACTGAAGAAGATTTAAAACAAGCAAAGAGTGTGAAGTATTTGGGTAGTGTGATTGAGGCAAAAGGGGGCAGCAGAGAAAATATAGTGAGACGAGGGCAGCAGGGAGAGGTATTCTACAGGCGTGTAAGAGACCTCCCATGGAAAAAAGAAGTGTCCTTAAAGTGTAAGGAGGTGCTGTATAGAGCATACTTCATATCCATGTTAACATATGCAGCAGAAACCTGTATTTGAAATAAAAGAGAAACAAGAAAAGTGGAGGACAAGGGAATGAAGACTTTGAGGGGCTAGTTGTCACCAGAAGATATAGGATTAGGAATGAAGATGTAAGGGCTGGAGTTGGGGTATAGGGGATATTTGAGATAGTAAAGAAAGCTAGGATGCGATTGTATGGACACGTAATGAGGATGGAAGGAGAAAGAAATTCCAATAAGATTAATGAATGTGAAGTATGTAGGGAAGAGACATATAGGGGATACCAAGCAAGAGATAGGAAGAATAGATAGCAGCAAGTGTGCAAGTGAGAGGAAGATGTGCAGGAGGAAAAATGTTGGAACGACAAAGGGATATGAAGCCATTTTACTAAACAGTCACTGGCTAAAAACAGTTAATGATGATGATGATTTAGAGCATTTGTTATATAATTTGACCTTAAATAACTAATACTTTTGAAGAAATCTTAATCATATTTATCTAATTTCTGCATTGTTTATTAACGTATATTGAAATAATTAGACTAACTGATATTTATGTTAGCTCATAAACTATATAATAAAATCTATTTCAGTGTTTATTTTCGTTATGCTATGAATTAAACATAAAACAACTTAATAAGGTTAACACATTTAATTGAAATAACCGTGCTTCATAATATAATTAAATCAAATATTTTAATTTATTAACATTGTGTTTTAATTTATTGACAACAAAATGATGAATGCTTTTTATATAGAATTTGAAGTGCATAAGAAAAGTCTTAGATTGATTCCGTTTTTTAATTAGGGATATATTTATCACACAATTCAAACAATATACAGTCGAGCCAGGATAAGTGAGAAAACTCTATAAGTGAGACTAATCACCATGTTCCGTCATTTTAACCTCCTAAGACCCCTATAAGTGAGAGACGTTTTTCAAGTCCGGACTTCTATAAGCGAGAGAGTCTTGCAGGAAATGCAACGTGATAGTGCATGTTTTAACAGGTCACACAAATATAGGTGTGGATTTTGGTTTATCTGCAAGGAATCAAGTCTGCATAGTTAAACAAAGACAAATTAGTTTATAAGTGTCAATGACTTAGGGAGGTACGTCACGTGGATGTCTAAGCGAAAGTTTAAATTGTTTTCGTTGAGTGATAAACTTAAAATTGTAAATGCGTTCAAGGGCGGGAAGTTGTGAAGGACGATACTAAGTGGTATAATAAAAGACAAGGGTTACATAAAGTCATAGTGCTCTGAGGGACAAGGAAATATTAAGAGGAACTGAGCTGTTGAATTTCCTAACATTGAACAGTGCCTTGTGGGATAGTTCAAAATACTCTCGATAAAAAAAAACATTACCGTAGATGGACTATTGTTGAAGGGAAAATCTTAAGACTTCGCTAAAATAAAAACAAGGAATACAGAACATTCCATCTAGCAATGGCTTGTTAGAGGCTTTTAAAAAACTACAGGTCTTTGTTTTAAAGAAAGAGACCGGGGAAAGCAAGTCTGTGGATAAAGGTGTGTGCTATATATGGACTGAAGATCCGCCAACTCTTTTAAAAGGGTATGACACAGATAATACAATGCCGAAAAGACTGGTTTGTTTTTCAAGTGCCTTCTGGATATAACCTTTACTTTTAAAGGAAAATACAGTTTTGAAAGTAAAAAAAGCAAGGAGCACCTCCCTACTCTTCACTGCGCAAACATGACTGTAATGGACAAACTCCCATATCTCATCATTGGGAAATAAAAACGACCTAGTTGTTTGAAAGGTAAGTTTACTAAACTGCATTTCACATCCGAACTGAATTTTATGAATTTCTGCCTGAGTAGTTTAATTTTCGACGTGAAAGTCAGCTCACGCTACGAGCGTGTAAACACAGCCGCTTTGAGGGAGGGGGAGGGGAAAATATTTCGGATATATCTGAGGAAATTTGATAGGAAAATGAAGAACAATGGAAGAAAAATCGCTCTTTTTATTGACAAATGCTCTGCCCAAACGGATTTACCAACACTTACAAATGTGAAAGTCATTTTTTTTGCCGGCTAATACCGCCAGTAAGTTACAACCATTAGATCAGGGTATCATACACACTTTGAAACTTTACTGTCGTAAATAAATCGTCAGATATATTCTGACGTGCCTGGACAGTATCATTGATCCTGAGATATACGTTCCCCTTGCCATGAAATTCATTAGGAGAGCGTTGTATACAGTAAACAGCGTTACTATAAGAATTGCTTCAAGAAAGCTGGGTTTGGACCGACGCGGGAAACCAATATTTTGAGTCAGAGTAAAGTGATGTTGAAGTTGGACTTAGACACAAACATGTCAATGCCAAACTTCAAAGACTTCAAAGACAATGTGCTGGTTGCTGGAGAACACACAGTTGACGACATTGATGCGGATTGTTGTCAGCACGACTATGGACAATAACGGCAATGATGATGAAGATTATCAGGCAAATGGGAGTTTGGAGACAATGAAAAGCCATTTCCAAAAGAGGCAAGAAGCCTTAAATGCGCTAGTGACGGTCCACAGGTTTTTAAATTATCGATTTTTTATAATCTTTATGAGCTGGAAAAAATTGATAAGAATATCAAAGCAGGGAAACAAAAGAAGATTATGGATTTATTAAAGTAAGTGTAACATTGTTACATAATAAAAGTTTTAGTTAATTTATCGATTTTTTATTATCTATGTATTCCTCATTCTCTTTCGCATGTTTTATTATACTCCGGTAAGTGAGAGAAGTAGTTGCTAGACCTGGATTAGTGGGAACCTCTATACGTGAGAGAAGCAGTCTCCTGTACCTCTATGAGTGAGAGAAGCAGCTCCTGTACCTCTATGAGTGAGAGAAGCAGCTCCTGTACCTCTATGAGTGAGAGAATCCACTCCTGTACCTCTATGAGTGAGAGAAACAGCTCCTGTACCTCTATGAGAGAGAGAAGCAGCTCCTGTACCTCTATGAGTGAGAGAAGCAGCTCCTGTACCTCTATGAGTGAGAGAAGCAGCTCCTGTACTTCTATGACTGAGAAACCTCTACAAGTGAGAAATAAAACTCCCGGCCCCCTGAACTCTCGCTTATCCACGCTCGACTGTATACAGTAACATTTAAAAAAAACATTTCTATACTGCTTGTAATAGGCCCAATTTTACAGTAACTTTAAGTTTATATATATTTTAATAGAAAATGGTCCGCTACCTTGGAATGTTATGTAGATTATCTTCATACTCATCTAAGTGACCTGGTTTCAATTCAGAGCATGAATTAAGATATTATCTTTGGCGAAATATCTGTTTCGTCTTACAACGATGAATTAAAATAGAAAGACAAGATGTTGTGTCTCTTATGGGATTAAGCTATTCATAGTCAGTCCATTCAGAGAATCACGTTGTATACACCAATAACAAATAAATGACCTTAGGTGAATCCAATCAATTTTTCAACGACGACAAAGAAAGTAATCAAAGACAAGTTTTATTAATATATTTTTATTATTAACTTGATGGTGTTCCCGTTCTTTGTACGGAGTTCTATAAGTAGCTTGGTTTATTTATGGAATATAAATAGAACCAAACGTTATATAAATCAAATCTTAATTTATTTTATAGTATTTATCCTTTAATAATTTAAATAAACTGAATAGATGAGAAAAATAGGCTTGTTTACTAAAACATAATGCTAAAATAAGGACTTAACATAAAAATGTGCTATCTTTGCCTAAAAGCTATCAAAAATAAGATAAGTAGAATGAAGTAATATACATTATAACTAAAAAAATGGAGAAAAGAGTATCACTGTTCAACAACCACAATAAAAAAATAAGGGACTGTTAAAAATACATATTCGTTGCCTCTGCTATCACCGGCCATGTTGTTATTTCCATCGCCTAAATATCTTTTAAAAATTGAGTTTGAAATTCTTATCTCTTTATTTTTAGGAACAAATTTTATATATATTTTTTTATTATTTGTGATGGTCTTTGTCACTACTTGAAAATATATTAATTCTATATAATAACATTTTTTTCTATATTTTTTGAAATTTTACCAACCACCCACCTACCCTCCCCGACTAATTTACTAAACCTTCTATCAATATGAATATATATCTTTTAATTATTTCTAATTATTTTAGGTTCTCCCTTTTCAGGAAAGTAAATATTTCAATTGTTGACAATACAGCAAGTGTTATATTCAATTACTATACTAGGTTTGGGAATTTTTGGGGAAGACACACTTCTTCCCATTTTCCATTTCCTCAATTAGAAACTAAATTTTAGTTTTCAGTCTGTATTTATAATACTTGCATGACCAATTTAAATCATCTAATACAGCAATAATTAGCAATTTATACTATTAATATAAATACTAAAATAGAAATTCCCCTTTTAATTAAAATTTAAAAACACCTATTTAGAAATTTGAAACCCTAAGTTTTTTGAATAAGTCATAAAAATTTCTAGACTACCATGTATTGTCCTTTCCCCCCAAATTCAACTATGTATCACTTAGAAAATTCAAATACTTAAACCTTATTAAAGTATTTGGAGGTATATCACGATATTCCAAGCAATTTCTTAGCCATCTCTTGTAAAATATTTGTATTATTTTAATACCATCCCATTATTTTCCAAAGATCCATTCTAAAATTGAAAATCATCACAGAATTATGGTTGTTTAGTAGTACATTTAACTTTATACTGAATGTTGTTGAGTAACATACAGCAAGAGGTTGTTTCAACTATATTTTAAAATGTTGAATCCATCCATTTAAATTTTACTTACTCCAACTATAAAATGTTATATTTTAACACCTGCATGCCAAAAATCGATGTTCTACAACACCTAAAATATTTGTATATTTATAACTCCCCACTCCAAATTACTGGAGAACTATTTTGAAATCTCCCAAATTCAAACATTTCTTATTGTATGCGTTGATCCCTCTCTGCTTGCCTCGTTATATTTATATAACTATTTTAATGTTATATCATACGGTAATTGTTTTATTCTATCAGTTTTGAAAATTCGTGGTATGGGGGCCGGGTTAGGAACCTTGGCCTTCTCCAATTTCAGATATTTCAATTTGAACATTTATTAGTTGGTTTGTGGTGGCTCTTAAATCTTCCTGAGATATTTTATACTATATACTCGTATATTTATACTAGATGTATATTCGTATGTATACACTCTAATATATATACTTATATATAAATATAATACATACACTAGTAACTATTATATATGTACACTTATATATTATATATAGAGATATACTGGTATGTATCTATCCCACATATAATTTGATAGGCCTGTTTCCGGTAATAGAACTTACGTGGAAATTACTGAAGAGATTTTGACAAACGACCACTCATTCTAACTGTTAGAAACTCATGATGAGTTTTCCACGAAAATACTATTCTCACAGATAATTTTCATTTTTCATTCTTTGTTTAGTCACCATGGAAACCGTTCATTGCTATATGGTTGGAAATCTTTAAATAAAATATATCTCTTTGGCTAAAAAATAATAGCTCAATCTTTATTTATGGGTACAAACACATCATAATTCTCTCTTTGGATTCTGGTCATAGAACATCTAAATTGGGGAAACATTTTTTATTTGAGTGTTGTTGTCGTTAATTCGCACATAAATCAATGTTATTGAGCATAATTCGAAAATTAAAAGGTTAAACTGTTGAGTTTGTGAAAATATTGTCTACATTTTGTTCCACGCATAATAAAATGATGTTTAAATATGTCTTGGTATGTATTATAATTTCAAAAACGATAAAATGATGGAAAATCTTTAAAAATAGCCTTTTTAACTAAGTATGAATTTTGGTATTCATAATTTTTTCAAATAATAGGTTTTGATGTTCACTTTAGCAAATAGTAAAAGAATACAAATAGATAAGTGAAGCTATGCTTTCATTTTACAGCCTAGTTCTGAGGATATGATATTTAAAAGTAATGTTTTGTTTAACTCATCCCTCTTTTAATATCCTTACAAATATATTAAGTTAAGCTACCATTCCATGTTGTTAATTAATTTTGAGGGAATGATATCATAGTACGGTAGTGATTTCTATTGAGTACCCCATCTATATTCTCACATTCTCTCCCTTCATCTGAAACTCACTCACGCTCTCCCACATTCTCTCTCACTCTTTATAACACAATTTCTTTCTCATTATCTTTTGTATTACCTCTTTCTTATACTCTCTTTCAAACACTCTCTTTATCAAACACTCTTTCTTTCTAAAACAATCTCTATCACTCAAACGATATATCCATCTCTTTTTAAAACGCTCTCTTCCTCTCAAAATTTCTATTTCTTGAACGCTCTCTCTCTCTCTCTTAAAACCCTTTTTCTCAAACACGTTCTTTCTCTCTCAAAATCCTTCTCTCTCAAACTCTTGCTCCAAATCTCTCTAGATTATGTTATGTTTGTTGATGTTATATATATATATATATATTATTTTGTATTATAACCTCAAAAACGATATAATGAATTTGAATAATGTTTAAAAATAACAATTATAGCTATCCAGGGATGAATTTAGTGTTAATATTATTTTCAGTTAATAGGTTATGATGTTCATTTTGTTCAAATAATGGCTGTTGGTGTACACTCCGTCGAGATTGTAAGGTAGCAACTCACTGGCTCAGCCCACGCCGTATGCTATACCTCCTCACATGACTGCAGGATAG
>CABFVX010011347.1:0-11000 GCA_902151425.1 Timema shepardi | reverse complement strand
CACAATCACCCTACCATTACACATTAGCGTAAGTGCGTACAACCCGAACGGGTAGTAAGACGCGGTGCTAATAATAATAATACTATTCATTCGGGCTATAAGCTTATGTACTAACTACGCTAATAGTCTTAGGGAGGATCAAAGTTATATTCATAGAAATTATACCCGCATTTGCGTAAAAGGATGAGTGGAAAACAATTTAAGGAAAAACCACCCTCGGTACACCCGACCGAGATTCGAACCTCGATCTCCCCATCATCGTTAGTCTAGACTCTAGTGTACTGCGAGAGTGAGGTCTTAAACCATGCGCCCATCGAAGAGGGCGGTTAAGTTAGTTCGTTAGAACTGTAATGAATTGGTTCAGAAAGTTTAAATATATAAAATAATAATACATTTTTTTCACATCCCGATTCCCTTACTCTTCTTTTATGCATTTTGCGTACCATTGTTAAGATAAAGTAATTATTAATGCATGGGCTTGAAATGAATTATACAGACATTCACATGAGGTGTACACAAGAAAATATTTATATTATTATTATAAATATTACTTAATATTTATATTTCCTTGTGTACACCCCATATAAATGTCTGTATACTTTATTTAAGGCCCATACATTAATTATTTTTCCTTAACAATGGTACGCAAAATGCATATAATAACAAGTTTGACCCCTTACACAGTCATTCGTGGCCTGCAATGATTTGAAATCGTTGAATCACTATTTATAGCTTACAATTATACATTTGTTAAAATTGTGCAGTAACAATGTTACCGTCGTATTTGCTTGATACGAACAAAAGTCACTATTTATAACACCATCATTCGTCATGTACTCTACGACTCTGAAACCCGGACAGCAAGGAAGACCGACATCTTCGAGAGAAGGGTGATGAGGCAAATACCGGGGCCCGTCGAGGAGAGGGGAGACAGAGGACAAACGAAGAATTTTTGAAAAACATGGTGAAAGTTGTAATAAGGAAGCAGTTAAACTACGATTATAGAATTCAATATATAATATTATTTGTGATAAAGATATTAAGAAAAAAAATTTGTGAAATATAAACACTTTTATTGACTATATCTGTAAAGATTACACTCGACACTCTACAGCGCCATCATCAGACATTAGATACTGCCTGAGTGAGGATTCAGTTGGATTCTGGTATCAACTAGAGTAACTCACTCAGGCACTATCTAATGTCTGATGATGGCGTTGTAGTGTGTCGAATCATGTAACAAACAATACAAAATAAAGGCGTTCTCTACGATGCCTGCAAAAGGGAGCATGGGATTTAGATAAGAAAATAGAATTCAATAATTTGATTTATTCAACGTTGTCAATTTTACAATTCAACCAGTTTTCTAATTAATCCTTCAATATATGACTACAATAATGTCATCCTAGTCTTTGATAATCTGAATATATGGTTTAGTTATGTTATTTATTTTTATTGTGTTATAAGTTTACTTGTTCAATGTAGCGTGACCTGACTCACATTTTAATGTGTTTTTAATTATATGTTATATTTAATCATGTATGTAGAATCGACAATATCCACTTTAACTAATATTTACAGATATATTCAATAAAAGTGTTATATTTCACACAAAAAAATTCTTAATATCTCTATCACAAATAATATTTTATATTGAATTCTATAATCGTAGACAAACGAAGAAGTGGCATTAGGTGGGTTTGAAATCACGAACCTCTTGAGAAGCAGACGGATCCAATGTGCTGGTCATGTGGCAAGGATGCCTGGAGATGGAATATCCAGAGCAGTGATGGAAGTAATACCGGGAAAACGCGCCCCCTCGGAACACCTAGACTGCGTTGGTGGGATGAGCTGGAAAAAAAGACCTAACCCGGGTGTGGGTAGCCAGAGACCGACCGAGATGGAGGCAACTTGTCAAGGTAGCGCGTCATCTTCAGGGTATATGATCGATTAATTAATAAATAATAAATTGCCTTAAGAATTTACATATTAAAGATACTGCCTACAGCTGAATGCTAAGTTGTCTTTTGTCGCTTATGGATTTGTCCTATTTCCATTACTAGGATGCAATTCTTAACGTTTGCTTGGTGACCTGGCGGTCTAGGGGCAAGGTGTCTGACTTCTATGCTGGCAGCCGGGGTTCAATCCTCGGTCCCAGCACAGATTTATCTGATGACCAAACCCTTCCTTCACCTCTGACAAGACATCTTGTGAATGTGGGGAATGCCAGGCCTCCACCGTGGTTCGGATTCCACGTTAAACTGTAGGTCCTCCATTTCATCGCACAATCACCCTACCATTACACATTAGCGTAAGTGCGTGTAACCCGAACGGGTAGTAAGACGCGGTGCTAATAATAATAATAATAATAATAATAATTAACGTTTGCCTACGACTTTTAGTGCTCGGTGTTAGTTTTTAAGTCCTATGGGCTGATACGAAACTGTTTTTAGAAAGTTGACCTAAAATAGCCGTTTTATAAGTTTATATTACGGTTCGTTGAGTCAAAAGTGAGATAATCCCCTTCGTTGACCGCATGATCTAATCCAAGGCGTCACTCTCGCAGTAGACTAGACTGCTGATGACAGGTAAATGGAGGTTCGAACCCCGGTCGGGGTGTACGGAGGATGAGTTTTCCTAAATAGGTTTACACTCTCCTTCCACATAAATTTAGGTGCATTTCCTATAAGTTTAACCTTACTTATTCCTTAAACATTATGGTAATTAGTACATATACGTTTAACTCGGACAAGTAGTAAGACACCCGCTTCGGTGGACGCGTGGTCTAACGCGCTACTCTCGTGTTAAATTATAATTGCGAAGACGGGGAGATCGGGATTTGATCCCGGTTGGGTGCACTAAGGTTTTTTCCTAAATTGTGTTCCACTCTCCCTCCATTTAAATGGAGCGCACTTCCTCTCTTAATCCCTAAATCATCAGAGTAATTAGTACATTATTATTACTATTATTATTATTATTAGCACCGCGTCTTACTACCCGTTCGGGTTATACGCACTTACGCTAATGTGTAATGGTAGGGTGATTGTGAGATGAAATGAAGGACTTACAGTTTAACGTGGAATCCGAACCACGGTGGAGGCCTGGCATTCCTCACATTCACAAGATGTCTTGTCAGAGGTGAAGAAGGGTTTAATTAGTACATAAAGTCTGTTCAGCGTAGGAATTGTTTTCTGAAAGGTCTATATAGCAAAATATTGGTAGGAAAAAAGACCTTTCAGAGAGTAATTTCCACCGTGAATAGAATATAGGCATAGGCGTATAACACTAACGTGTAGTGAGACACGGCTCCAAAAAACACGCCTCTCTCCTTATCAACGAGCTACACGACTCAATCTTCACGGAAGTTTTCACACATTCATCAAGATGTGCACTGCATTACCTGTCTGGATTGACCTGTGGTGACAGTAGAGGTCTATCGGGGAGACGTGGTACCCAACCGAGGGAACTGCGAGGTGAGAGTCGGTGTCTTTGGTCATTGTCGAAGAGGAGGACGCATAAAGTCTGTTCAGCGTAGTTGTTTTCTGAAAGGCCTTTTCCCCTACCAGGAATCTATTATATAGTGGGATATTGCTAGTAAAAAAGACCTTTAAGAGAGTAATTCATAGCGTGAATGGAGTATAGTCAAATGAACCCGTTAGATATTCGTACTGGATACGAAGCTTACTCAAAGCTTGGTGAATCGGAGGCTTAAATTTCTGATTAAAATGTAGTTTAGGCGTGGCAATGCGTGAAGATGAATTTGCGGCATACACAGCTACAATTACATTATGTTTTTTAAAAAAACTTTAAACTGCTTCAAAGGGAATTTTATGTTTAACAAATATCGTGCCATCTCCTGCCGAGGGTGTTTTCCACGAGTTACTCTGCTTTCTAAAATTTATATTTTGGGAACATCCCTGGAAATTGTACTGTTCCAACTAGTTAAGGGATCTTGAGGATTAAGAGGAGGCAAGGGAAGATGGCTGATGTGACGTGCTTTCATCTGAGGATCGTTGGGAAGGGGGGGGGGGGTAGGAGATGGATGAGATTTGTGTTACTAGCTAAGGTTGATTCACACTGTATACACACACAAAACCCGCGACGACGGGCACGAATACAAAGCCGTCAATCACGTATTTATATGATTTGTTGGGGATGGGGTCGGAGTTTGAATTCCGTATAGATGAAAAAAAGTAATTTTTTTCCATAATGGTTTCCCACCCCCATACCACGCAGATACAAATTCACTTTCTCTCTCAAATTCCATCCTTCGTCCCTAGCACATTATATCCCATTGGTGTAGTTATGCGCACAGCCAAAACACCTCTCCAACAACGACGGCCCAAAAAAAATAATATTTTTTAAATACATTTTAATTTGGGGGATAAAAGTGCTCGAAAGCAGTTTCCTTTTGTTCCTCATCGCGTCAACGTAGTGAGTGAGAATCGACCTTTATTTGTTCATTTCCTGCCTCACTCTACTACGAGAGGAAGGCATGTCCATCTCCCCTCTGCACTTCTCGTCGTTACTCCCGACGAACGCCCCCGGGCAAAAGTCTCAACAGTTGTGACCTTCCATTGATCCGGGCCGCGCCGCGCCACTCTACGCTATTGTGTACGTAGTAGCCGGCGCGGCGTATTGATTATCCAATCGCGTACAGGGTGGCGGAATGCCGCCCGGATTTTTCTAGGGGCCACCCTGGTAAGGTATTAAAATATTACAGCCTATATAGGCTACTTTTAACCAATATCATTTGTAACACGCTCCGGTGGTTGCATGGTCTAAGGCGCTACTCTATCTCAGTATACTGACTGCTGATGGCGGGAAGATCGAGGCTCGAATCTCGGTCGGGTGTGCTTAGGCTGGTGTTTACGAGTTGGTTTTCCACTCTCCCTCCACGAAAATGAGGGTACACCTATAAATATAACCTTCTTCGTCCTTAAAACCACTAGCGTATTAGTACAAAGTCGTATAATCCGAACGGATAGTGAAACGTGGTGCTAAAAAAAATTAATTAATTTGTACATTTTTACAAAGTAGGTAAAGCGTTTGGACCGTGGTGAAGGTATAATTCTTCTATTGATGTTTATCAATCTGTTGAGGGGACGGGGAAGTCGAGGTTCGACTCTTGGCCGGGTCCACTTGTACGGTGGTTTTCTCAAATTGGATTTATCATCACAATTACAACGATTTTCTTTGACTGTCACAAAAACTTTGGTATTTTTTTGTTTGTAAATAAACAGGTCCACTCTCGATCGTCACTTAGGGCCAGTTTCATAGTCAAATTTAGTACGCCTCAAGTGCGGCGCTAAACTAAGTACATGACGACACCTACCTAAACCAGAATGGAATGGGCCAGTTTCATAGTCAAATTTAGTACGCCTCAAGTGCGGCGCTACACTAAGTAGATGACGACACCTACCTAAACCAGAATGAAATGGGCCAGTTTCCTATTCGAGAACAGCCCATTCCATTCTGGTTTAGGTAGGTGTCGTCATCTACTTAGTGTAGCGCCGCACTTGAGGCGTACTAAATTTGACTAAGAAACTGGCCCTTAGTCTTACAAGCGACTGATTTATCAAAAGGAAAAGAAAAAAAGAGTATCCATCATTCTTACTATGTCTGATTTGAACTTATGCATGAACGATGCTGAGTGGGCTAATAGTGTAAGTAGGGTAATAGTGTCACAGTAATGTGCTTGGGACTGCACTACTGCGATACTCACGTATTCATTTCATTTATTGTAAAAATTATAGTACACAAATGACAGTACACTTGTTTTGACAAAAAGATAAACACCAAAACTGTTCCACATACACTACAATTTCACCGAGTTTTTTCCCCTTAGAGCCCTAATGATAAACCATACCTATTTCCTAGCTATACACAACGCCTACTTACCCTATTCAATTTATATGTGATAGTTAAAAGATAAGTAGAGCAAGGAGGTAGGTCTGGTTTATCATTTTATTATGGCCTCGTTCTTGTATTCTGCCATTAGGGTGACCTGACGGTCTAGAGGTAAGGTGTTTGACTTCTGTGCTGGGTGTCCGGGGTTCAATCCTCGATCCCGGGACAGATTTATCTTATTGCCAAACCCTTCCTTCACCTCTGACAAGACCTGTATTGATCACAACTTGTGAATGTGTGGAATGCCAGGCCTCCACCGTGGTTCGGATTCCACGTTAAACTTGTAGGTCCTTCATTTCACCTCACAATCACCCTACCATTACACATTAGCGTAAGTGCGTATAACCCGAACGGGTAGTAAGACGCGGTAATAATATTAATAATAATTGTATTCTGTCCGTAGTGTTGCATCGCTATTGGTTTTTAGAGCAGGCCATGTCTAAATATTGGAGCTGTACCGCGACAGCGTGTCTCCTCTCGTATTAAGCCTCTCGCAGCGTCACGTCACATTTTCATTGATCCGCTTCCGGTCCGTCCCTCACACTCTGTCAGAGTTTGTTACACTCGAAAATTACAATTGATTAATTTATATTTAAAGGAAATATAATCTTATTTGCGTGAAAGAAAAATGGTAAATCACGAAGTAAAAAAAAATCTTTGACGCACCCGGCCAGGGTTTGATCCCTGATTACCCCATTACCGGCAAACAAGACTAGATAAGCCTTAAATTTAGCCCAAGTTCCATTCGATGCGGGTCTTAGTATAAATAAAGTAACTTAAAGGACCATACATCTCGTGATATTTCATGAATTATAACAACTATCGCCTTAAACCTGCTTGTAGCCGCTGTCGAATTGTCTAGGACGTCACTCTCGTTATAGACTTGACTGCCTCTTCTCGAACCCCGATCTCCCAGTATTCGGCAGTCTAGTCTATTGCGAGAGAAGTGCCTCAGACCATGTGGCCACAAAAGTGGGCTACAAACTAATTGATATACATTTTGGATACACCATATTATTCAAGTTATATTTTGGGACAGTAAAACGTTGGGGAAAGGCTTTGTTGTGTTTTTGGACCTACATTTGTGTTTCAACTAAA
Organism: Timema shepardi; assembly: GCA_902151425.1. Taxonomy (NCBI): domain Eukaryota; kingdom Metazoa; phylum Arthropoda; class Insecta; order Phasmatodea; family Timematidae; genus Timema; species Timema shepardi. The sequence continues at coordinate 3,992 of CABFVX010011347.1, read as the reverse complement.
CTTTTAAAATTTGTTGAGTGACCGTTCTTCCATCTCTTAAAATAAGTGGTTTTCTCCTCATCCCGATTGGGGAGATAGTTTCCGGTTGAGGCCAAGGGAGGAATGTAATCTGACCTATGATAAGGACATTCTACAAAAGCCAAAACAAATGAATTAAACATGAGCGAGGAATGTTGGTTGCAAACATTAACAACATAAATGTCGTAGTGGTTACTGTGTTCCGGTCTGCGGTTTTGTAACTTTTATTGACGTCTGAGAGAGCGAGAGAGAGAAAGAAATTGTTGAAGGAGGGAGGGAGGTACAGTAGCCCCATGACTTCTTTGATGCTGACTGACAGCTCACAGCTGAGAGCTGACGGCTCTGAAAAGTTACCAGATCAAATTATGTATCCCTACACCGAACCATACGATCTGAAAAAACACGTGTTTAGCAAATGTCACTTCTGACAGTCAACATTTAGCTATATACCTAAATGTTGACTGTCAGAAGTCAGCTGTGAGTTGTCAGTCAGCACCAAAGAAGCCATGAGGCTACTGTATGTATACTTCAGCTAGTATAAGAGTGCTGGTACAGTAGCCCCATGGCTTCTTTGGTTCTGACTGACAGCTTTGAAACGTTACCAGACCAAAGGGCCAGTTTCATAGTCAAATTTAGTACGCCTCAAGTGCGGCTCTACACTAATGTTCATGACGACACCTACCTAAACTCGAATGGAATGGGCCGGTCTCGCATAGGAAACTGGCCCATTCCATTCTGGTTTAGGTTGGTGTCGTCATGAACTTAGTGTAGCGCCGCACTTGAGGCGTACTAAATTTGACTATGAAACTGGCCCAAATTATGTATACCTACGCCGGACCAAATAATCTGTAAAAACATGTGTTTAACAGCTGTCAATTCTGACGGTCAAAATATAGGTATATACCTAAATGTTAACTGTCAGAAGTCAGCTGTGATCTGTCAGTCAGCACCAAAGAAGTAATGGGTCTAGTTTTTTTTTGTAGCTGACTGCTTGAAAGAGTTACTGGATTTACTCTCATGTATCCATTCGCCAAGCTATAATATCTGCAAGACCATGGTTAGCGTCACTTTAACTTTTGGCAGTCAAACTGTTTTAAAATATATTTCTTTAAAGAGTTTTTACATTATTGAAACACGAACTTATGAAAATAACCGTTAGGATTTTTTTTCAATTGGTGTCTGTAGATCGCTTAAAATATTTTACGAACGAAAGCTTCCAAAGACGGCGACTTAAGTCAGTGCCGGTGCAGATGTTGGCGTCGAGCGCAGTGATACAGTCGTCTAAGTTAATACCGGAGGAAAGACGTGTTTGGTGCTGTTACAATTTTGTAGCAAGTGTCAGAATAAAATGGAGTGGAACAGGGAAAACACTTTATTTTTTATTGAACAATATAGGAGGAAAACTATTTTGTGGGATCCTCAAGGTCGACAACATTTATAAAACTCTGCACTCGTGACTTTGTAGATCCGACATTTCAGCTAGAGATGAGGAAAATCGGAGCACTGTCGAGACGATCATTCAAAGTGAACATTCGCCGCGCCCAATCAGGAGATTGAGCCGAGCTTTGTTATGTAATGCTCGTACCGCCGACTTAAAAGGCTGCTTTATCTTCATAAATTAATTTGGCGAACCAGAGCAGATCATATTAACTAAGGGCCGTTTATACCGCCATACAAGCCTTTTTCAGTTGTGTTGAAAAGCATATGTTTAGAAAATAAAAACGTTTTATTTTGAAACTCATATTTTTATAGCTATTTCTCTAAGTTATAAAAAAGCATATACCTATTTTTGTGTTTTGTTATAATAATATAAAAGTGTGTATGTAATACTTTTTAAGTGTGTTATATTGTCAGGTACTATAATATTTATTGTTTCCACAACCGCGAAAAAAAAAGATGTATTAATAGTTTTTGTTTTTTCAAAAGTTACTAAAAAGCCAATTATACAATAAATATTATTAGAATCGTTTGATAACACTTTTACTGATTATTATTATTATTATTATTATTATTAGCACCGCGTCTTACTACCCGTTCGGGTTATACGCACTTACGCTAATGTGTAATGGTAGGGTGATTGTGAGATGAAATGGAGGACCTACAGTTTAACGTGGAATCCGAACCACGGTGGAGGCCGGGCATTCCCCACATTCACAAGATGTCTTGTAAGAGGTGAAGGAAGGGTTTGGTATTCAGATAAATCTGTGCCGGGACCGAGGATCGAACCCCGGCCGCCAGCACAGAAGTCTGACACCTTACCCCTAGACCGCCAGGTCACCCTTTTTACTGATAAAATAGTATTACTAAGAATACAATAACTATTTCCACATTGGCGACTTTCAACCATTGTTTTTAATAAAGAACCTTCTGCTAGATGCCAGTTACCACCACTCCCACGCTGGATGGAGTATATGTTTGTGTTACCAGTAAAGAGAGAACGCTACTCCTCTGTGCTCTCAACATATTTACTTTACATAAATGGGGAAGGGATGGGGAGAAGACAGTATTTATGGAATAACCCCTTATTTTCGTGGAGGGGGAAGGAGAAACCATAGCACACCCGACCGTAACTCGAACCCTGACATTACCGTCACCACTGACAAATCAAACAAGAAGCGGATCACGCAAAACAATATGCATGCATATATTACATAATAATTATATATAGTATATAGAAAGAGGAGACACGAATAACGTAACTACCTCTTTCTTAGAGTTTGCCCACCATCTACTGACACCTAGCTGACAGTCCTAAACATCATTGAGTCTAATTTTATATATTCACCCGCCGAAGAGTGTTTATATAAGGACATTTGTAGCACAACTTCCTTCGGAGGGGAAGTTTAATCGTCTGTACTATGTCGATTGTGGCATATAAAACAACCCAGGAAGATATGTGAAAATATATTTCCCGGCAAAATCTGTTGGCCCTTTCGCTCTCACTCATATAAATTCTCGTGTGCTGATATAATCAGCCGGTTTAGAAAGTGCACTTTAAACACCTCAAATAAATTAAATGAAAAATGTTTAGAACCTAACCCTGATCTCCAATTTCAAAAACCAGTCACGTAATCCATGCGGCTAAAACCCTACCTCTGTCAGTAGCCTATGTAGTTTATTTTTCGATTCTGTCGCCTCTTCTCACACTGGTCCTACAACGAAAACACTCGCCTCCGCGGTGGCGTAGTTGGCTGACGCGCTTGTCGTGTGGAGCTCGACTGCTGAGGACGGGGAGATCGAGGTTCGAATCTCAGTCGGGTGAACTGAGGGTGGTTTTTCCTAAATGGTTTTCCACTCTCCCTCCACGCAAGTGCGGGTTCACTACCTCTAATTCAACCTTCTCAATTCCTATTCCATTAGCGTAATTAGTACTTAAAGCGTATAACCCGAACGGATAGTAAGACGTGGTGCTAAATATTATTATACAACGAAAACACATTTGGACGCATTACCTTGGCATATCCTTCTGGCAGGGAAACTTTTACCAGTGACGTCATAGTTTCTGGTAACGCTGCGTGGAGGTTTCTTCTCCCCCTCTTAATCTTTCTCCGTATTGATCTGAGACAAGGTAGAACTAATGTTTCACAGAAATTGGTGTTTATGGTATGATTAGTTGCTTGGCTCACGTGGATTTCCAGTTACCGACCGGTGAAGGGGGAGGGACGCTATTCTTGCTAGCTCTAGCCTTATGTATTCTCTGTAGTCCGCGCAAAGCATGACAAACAGTACGTTGATGGATTTTTATCAAACCCGTCACTCGCATGTATCATAAATGCACTAGGGTGCAGGTCCGTCGCCAGGATTTCCGGAACCCTACGCGAATAAGTCTTCTGGGCCACTTACCCCCTCCCCCTTCAACCAACTCCTATCCTTACAGTGGGGACGTATCTATATTCCATTCACGGTAGGAATTACTCTCTGAAAGGTCTTTTTTCATACCAATATCCTACTATATAGTAGATTTATGGTAGGGA
>CABFVX010011346.1:0-11000 GCA_902151425.1 Timema shepardi | reverse complement strand
AGCGCTCATAGTATCACGACTGGCTATGAGTGTTTAAGACCAAGAATGTCCAGTCTAGTAACGTTTTGCTTAATAGAAATTAACAGCTTGGTATTAACCAATGAACTGAGAAAATTGGGAATTGAGGTGCTTGTTTCCATTCACTCTAATTTTTTCAAGAGAGGTGAAATTCGACTGTATTATTGTGAGTAAATAAGTTAAAAACATGTTTTAATATAATTAAAGTACTTTCCATGGTGAGATTGTGTAGTTAATTTTAATTTTGTATTTAAATATAATATTTAATTTCTATCACTAAAAATTATCTTTAGCTTGCTTTGGAAATAAAATATGAAAGAAAGCAAGCCCCCTTATAATACTAAAACAATTTCCACTCCACCTATCTTCCAAACCTTAAAGCATTAGTGGTGTGACGTTAGAGAGAGAAAAAGGAAGGAAATTTACTAAAGCCTATATTGTTCTACCTAGTTGAACCAACTATCTTAATTAATTACGTTATATAAATAAGAATCAATCAAATGTAAAATCTTACGAAGAGTTCATCTCAAGGAGTATGTTATGTAAGAATAGAAGATGTTCAATTAACTTAATTTGACAACATTATATTTTAAAATAAATCAAACATATAATAATATAATTTGATTTATTTTGATGCATACATATAATTTAGAAATGGCCCTTATAATCCTAAGTGCCTAATAATATTAAACAACTATTTAATAATAGACTAATTAATTATAATGTCACCCTTAAATTCAACTTCTCCATGTAAAAATTTACTTTCGGGGGTAAAAGAACGGTTGGTTTAATGGGAATTTACAATAGAAGCAGCACCATTCTTCTTAACCAAGATAGCAGCACAAGATGGTGCCACTCTGATTCTTGCCGCTAGATGGTCACTCACAAATAGTGTTTTAGGATGTTTTGGGAATAAGTCTCAGGTTTTTATTAGTTTTTTGAAATAATAATAATAACTCATTATTTTATATTTATAAATATCTTTTAAATCACAAACCTACTTTTTTATATTATCTTGTTTGCATCTTCGTATTTATCAAGCGTGACTGTGGCTTAATACCCCCCACCCCCACTATGAAGATCTAATAGTAGTCAACTCAAACTTGCTTCTAGGGCATTCAAATTACTTTTGGGATGAAAGGGAGGGAAAGAAGGTGAAGTGCATTCATATTCGTAAAGGAAAAATAAGCAAAATTAGAACTGCTTCTCTCTGCCACGGAGTAATTCAGCCGATGGAATAATAAAAATTACGTCAACTCTATATCTTCCATCCTCTGTGCCATATATTTTTTTAATTTGGCATAATTTTATGTATTCAATATGATATTAAAACATAAAACAATGCCACTAAGTTTATTTAACTAAATAATTTAAAGCACAAAGCTTAAATAAAAACATTAGAACATTTTGACTCCTAACCCTACAACCAAACGGCTTGCTGAGCTCCCCCCGAGGCTACTAACCGCCGCTTTTGCTGACGTTCATTGTGCCTACAACAATAATTATCATAGTAGAAATTTTTTTAACCGAACTTGATGGGACCATAACCCATAATTTTGAAATTTTTTCACTGCTAAAGAAAAAAAACAGCTGAGCATACACCATATTTCGTAGAAATAAAACGTTTATTTATAATATAATGTGTACTGAAAGAGGAATAAGATATGATACTTTGTAACAAAGAAAGATTAAAGCCTTGCAGCTTTGAGCGCAATTCTAGTTTCTTTCAATCACACTGCAATTTCTATCCAGTGTCAGATTTACGTATGTGGGGACCTTGGGGTGGAATATATTGTGGGAGGCCCCCCATAAACTCATTATTTTTTAGAACTATGTCTATGTCTTACTATCTGTTAAGATCATACGTTTTGCTACTACCCTGGTGGAAAAGCATAAGTGTAAACCACAGAATCCCAAGGAAAGACAGATGGTTCTTAAAGGACCAACGAAATCCAGACCATTATTGAAGTATGGGTTGCTATGGTTCTTTCAGGAAAGTATTAAGCCAATGAAACCCATACGTCACCTGTAAAACTCTGAGATTATGGTTTAGTCTGGTTCTCTTTGGAAGGGAACAAACCAATGCAAACCAGACTGTCTGAAACACTCTGGTGCTGTAATTTTTTTTTCTGATTCTCTCTGAGGTAGTACAAAAAGAATTTTGTCAGCTTTTACAGTATGAGACGGACTTAATATTGATGCAAATTTTTGTAAAGTAAATTTAAGAATGGGATGTCCTTTAATTTGGTTTTTTGGATATCTTAATCTTCAAAGGGCTTGTATCATGAGTTTGATTAAACACAAAGTTATTTTGCTACTATTCAAATAAACTACATTATACTGTTATTCAAAACAATATGTAATATTAGAAATTGTATAGTGAATAAATTACAGCTAGGTTTAAATATATTTTAAAATAAAAATTAGAGTTAAATTAGATAAAGAAACAACTTGTACATGTTTTGTGTTATTTCAAAACAAAGCATTATATACCATTTAAAAAGGCAAAATTATAAATTGATATTGTTTAAAAATATTTGCCCATCTTAGGTTATTAAACACACCATACAACAATTGAGGGGTTTGGGGAAAAAACACGATAACCCCCATAGATTTAGATAGGATATTTTCACTATTTGAACGTCTATAAAAACCCGTAAATCTAGCTATAAAAATATATTCGTTGATATTTGCTATCGTCAAAATATCAACCGTATATAAGAACCATTTGTAATTTAAGAAGTAAGCTACCTGAAATCCATGCTACAACATTTTTTTTATAGAATGGGGGTTATCGGGTTTTTGCCCCAACACTCTCAATTATTGATAGCTATAATAATGAAGCCTATCTTTTGTGTTCATCTAAGCTCTATTAAACACGCAAATGTCCAATCTAGGAACAAAGTGAAGGCAGGAAACTATCCTAGGAAATGGGTCAAATATTTGGTTGTCTTATCATGAGGCTTAGAAGATTTGGCTAAACACTATAAAAGTAGGATAAAGATTGCCCATTACACTACAATACACTACACACAATAATTAATTATATTTGACCACTAATACAAAATAAACTAGGATATAAATTAATTATACAGTAGTATGGCAAAGCATAGTCAATTGTTGTTGAAACGTAAGGCACTGTGTTTAGACTATAGGGACGCTAGTGAAACGCATGAGGTGCCCATGGGGCAAAATTTTTAAACTCGATAGTTAAACAGTTCAATGTCGTTAATTAATATAGGCTTAGTTGATGGCATTTTCTACAATCACATTAATAATGGAAAAAATAATGATTACATATTGTTTCCAAAAGGTTAACTTTGACTATGGCCCTGAATAATCTTTAAAGAAGGGCTTAGATATATTTAAAGCCAATCACATTATTGATTTGGTCGAACTTGAAGATGAAATTTCAACTTTTATAACATCAAAATTTGTAAAAAATTATAAATTAGACGTCTGTTGTTTTAAGATACTGTGATGATAAAATTGAAGAAAGCACCATTATATTGCAATACTTTCTTAGTGGAACTTTAATATGTGTCGTCAATTAATCTTTCTTTAACGTCATACAATTTTATTTACTTAAGTGAAAGGACTACCAATGTAAAACTTGAGAAGCGCTATCAGCGCAACTCCTAAGAAACGTCCATATATTGAACTATTTGGACTGTTTAACCGACACCAAACTATAGTTGGGGTGTTGTCATATCTGTCAAGTTTAGTTCTGAAAGAGTGTAAGGCATAGATAAAAGAGAGCGAGCTAAATTGTTGTTTACACGGGTCAAGTCTCTTGGAAGGGAAAGGCCAAAGTGCTTATCTAATAAGACCACTCATTACTTTGCAGAAATCTGCTGCTTTATTTTTAGGTTGAGCTCAAATAATCAGTAGTATGGTTTTCTTTATATTTTTTACCTAGTGAAAGAAAAAAAAAATTTCATCCGACTTTCTCATATTAGACTGGATTACTAGTGTCGATATCGGGGTTCAAATCCGAGTGGTGTACTGAGGGTGTTCTTTTTCTTAAAAAGGTTCCAAATACGTAATTTATATTTATTTATTTTTAGCACCGCATCTTAATACCCTTTCGGGCTTAACGTTTATGTACTAATTACTCTAATGTGTTAGGCATCGGGAAGGTTAAATTAAGAGGAGGTGCATCCGTATTTTCGTAGAGTGAGAGCGGAAAACTATTTAGGGCAAACCACTTGACCGGAATCGAACCGTGATCTCCCCATCTTCAGCATGTCAGTTGAACACGGTGGGTAACACACTATTAGACTGGATTGCTGGTGGTGGGAAGATTGAAGTTCAAATCCCATTCGGGTGTAACAAGTGTATTTTCCTCTAAAATTGTTCCCCACTCTAAATCTACGCAAATGTAGGTACATTCAATCTAAAATACCAAGAGTGTCGGCGAAACTTTATTAGTGTCAGGTGAGGTAGTTTGTAAAAAAAATAATATTTTTGAGGAGTTTTTAGGGGATTGACTCCAAGCCAGTGGAAAATATTTGAAAATGAAATGTCACTAAAAGCTATTTGGGGTGTCCCTTAAGCATTTAGAAATAATAATATATTAATAGATTGCTATGGAATCTTTTTTGAAGTTTGATGCAAACCATCTTTCAGCTTCAAACTCAAGTATATCAGAGGGAAGTTTAACAAACTGGAGGAAGGCACATTTCAATGGGGGCAGGGGTGGAGGAGAAATATGTGATAATACCCCGCCCTATCAACCCCCCACCCCCCACCCCCATACCAGTTCACCCTCAATGAGTAACACTGGATATAAAACTATTGACAGACACACCTTGGAATGTAGATACATTTTTTTCCTCTGCGTCTAACTTAATCCAAGCTATGAGGAGGGAGGACAGTGTCTGAGTCACAATGGTTACTTAATTTTCTTTAAAAGATTCATACGTCAGTCATGTAATCACTTTTGATGGAAAATATAAAAATCCAAATGATAATAACAGTAATAATAATAATGGTAATAGAAATATCTTAACAATTAACATAAAAGTTTTTTTTTTTACCAATATTAGCTTTTAACGTGTACAAAGGCGTAACTATGCAGTAATGGACCCATGGTGGGTCACCCCAAGAAAAAAAGACCCCACCCTCCCCAAATCTTATGTACAATTGTAGATTATAAAAACATTTTGACATTTATTATTGGAATTCTTTTTTAATACTTAATAATATAGAGTAGATGGGTTGAATTTAGAGGAAGTGCACCCACATTTGCTTGGAGAGATAAGAGTGTAAACCGTTAGAGGAAAAACCACCCTAAGTGCATTACTATACAGCAATAAAAGTTGATAAAATTGTTGCTGAAAAGTTTCAATTAAATTTATAAAAACTTAATCCGAATTAAATAATACAATATTAATTAATATTATAAACAAATCTCTAATCAATTATCAGTATTAACAACTATAGAGGCTAAACATACATTTATCTCAGTGAAATTGTCTACATTTCCCCCAAGGACAAGCTATGGGCAGTAGCTCAACAGGCAACATAGCTAATCCCTACAGCCTTTCTTGATTCATGTGATTCTTAAATAAATTTTAGTAAATTTTCAAAAATGACCTTTCAGCTGTTTCTATTGATTTTACAGAAAAATATGTACATACATTTTTGTACATCATAAATTATGCACAATAAAGTGACTTGAGTAATTTTTGATTGAATAATGAAATCTTTACGAAACAAAAATAGACTTAAAAGACAACGCTTTCATCTCTTACCAAATTAATTTTGAGTGGGTGGACCTGCATGGTGGGCCCTATTTTGAGCGGGGGCCTGCAGCATTTTGTCACCACCCTATAGTTACACCACTGAACTTGTAACTATCAAGAATTTCAAACTCTTTTAACCTATTTTTATTAATTATATTCGATTATCAAATATAACTTTATCCGTTTAAACATATTTTAATGTTTATAACGCCTGCTTTGTAGACCACATGGTCTAACGCACTACTCTTGCAGTAGACTATAGACTGCCGATGATGGGGAGATCGGGGTTTGAATTTCGGTCAGCTATACTGAGGTTGGTTTTTTCAAACTGGTTTTGCCCGCTCCCTCTCCGCAAATGTGGTTACACTTCCTATGAATATAACCTTCTTGATCCCTAAAGCCATTAACATAATTCTCTTAGTTTTTGTTTTACATTAATATTATTTAAATTTCTATTAACATTATTTGTGGTGTTGGAGAAAGAGGGGAAGGGGGGCCAATACCTTGTTTGCCCCTCTCCCCCTTGAGTACACAACTGCTTACAGCAAAATATATGTGTAAATATCTTAGCAATAAATCAATGACGTAGCGAAAGAGTATTAATTGTCCGAAATAATATCCCCTATGTTAGTCAGAGTTTACTCATCTAAATAGCTTCTGGAGAATAAATTCTCAAGTTGGGAGACTCGTTTGTTTCCAACCAGCACTGTGTGAGATAAGTTAGGCTTTATAAAATAGTTTTAATTTCAACGTGAGTTGGACAATCCACCTGATTCCCTCTCACCAAGATCTGATGGACGCTTGATCTATGTATCACTTCATTTTACTCTTATTATGATTGTTTGCTTTGAGTATTGCTAACTGTGTGCGTTTAATTACACTAGGCTGATTGAATAGGATGTCTCTCTTATACATTCAGAAATGTGCCCATACCATTCTTAGCCCCGACATTAATAACAACTTAAATTTCTAACCATGTAGATATCATTACAATTTGAACACCGCCTGTGTGGTCTAGTGGTCATTGGTTCTGGCTATGGACCCAGAAGTCCTGGGTGTGATTCCCGGCGTGTCCAGATTATCTGGGAAGCAGTGGGTCTGGAACGGGTTAGATTCAGCCTAGAGTGGATAAATAAGGAGCTACTCGAATAAAGTAGTAGTGGCTCCAGTATAGAAAGCCATAGTGCTGACCACATGACACTCTCCATCCGCAAGAGTTGGCACTAATTCGCCAAACAGTTTGGTGGCCACTCGATAGGTAAAGCCTGAATGCGGGCTGACACCATGGAGTTACTTTTATTACATTTTGAGTGGATGGTAATCATCGTTATGGATAAATAAAATAAGAGAGAATATGAGAGTGCAAGAGGGGCGAGGGGGCTAAAAATTTCCTAAGATAGCATACAGTTGAAGGGAAATAATAAATGTTCGAGAACCACTGTTCTAGATTAACACATCTTCAAATATATCCCTTGAAATAATCCCTTGACGTTCTTAGACAGCGGTGGTTGAGGGTCCTTGGCCCTCAAATCTCCGTTGCAACTTTTAGAGTACAGCAGACCTATTAGTTTTTCTCAGAATACACCACTGTGTGGTTGAGTATATGTCATCGTCCAGCGTAAGCCGCATTGATAGCGAGGAAAACGAATTCAAGAGCAACGAGGATGATAAGACTTCTGCATTACAAAAGGAAGCCTTCAAAGCCGCTAAATATTTATAAAAGAGTGGCAATAAGGAACTTAGTATGCAATATGTTGGTGGTGTAAAAATATTGGAGAAAGCACAGTGGATGTAAATTTTGTTGCGCTCATGTCGAAACAGTAAGAAAATATTTGCATTTCCTGATATTTTGAATGAAGACACCATAAGAAAAGAGCAAGTTTTCAGAGTTCTGCAAAATCCATTGCAGAGGAGAGGAAAGTTTATTTTTAACGAAGATGTAATTTGAGTAACATTTTATTATTTGAAGTTGGAACTATGAGAACAGAAATGAAAATAATAAATAGAACAATATTTTAGCAATTTATATTTGTGTTTTATATTTTTTTAAATTGTAAATGATTTATACATAAAAAAAAAGCATTTTACATGTCCGAAGTAACCCCAAAGAAAGAGTAAATTCAGACATTCATTTAAAAACGTAACTGTCCGAAGTCACCCCACCATATGGGGTGACTTCGAGCACTATTTTTATTTTTTTGTTGATCAAATAAATTTATATAAATCAACAAATCATTAAGCATTGGATTCCTAAAATATATACCCCATTATCAACAATGTAAAAAACACAATTTCATCATTAAACTTTTAACTATCACTAACCATACTCCAAAAGCGCCCGAATTCACCCTATTTGACAGCAGTCACAATTTTAAACTTTTAGTGCTCAAATTCAAGTTGTAGTTTTTTTGGGGTGATTTTACAAATAAAAGTAATGTGTAAATTAATTTGAGTCATTATATGACCTATATAGCAAATTTTAGTATTTTTTAGAGTGCAGTGTGTTTGTAGATTAATTAGCTATTTATTCAGAATTTATTTATAAAAAGTGCCAAAATTGGCTCCAATGATTGCATGCCAATTACTAATAATAAATCAAATGATCAGATTGAGGGAGAATTTAAAGGAAATTCCTCAGAATAAATTTTGGATGATTTTTTTCCTGATATTATTATTATAACCAAATAAAAACCATTTTAATTTTTGGCTGTATACAAATAGTCAAGTACACTCGACTTGATGCAGACTTGATGACTTCACACTTATCACACACTTGAGATCAAAGACCGCAACAGACTATTTGAACAGCAAACTATCCTTTCCATACCGTTCAGTTCGCAGTGCTGCTGCCTACCAAGTAGCTTAGACACTACTTTAAATGCATATATCAGCCCAAATTAGCATAGCCTACTTACAGATTTTTGTTGCATCTTTTCACTGAACATGACGAATTAACTAACACAACACAACCAGTACAATTAACATAATATATTATCACAGTGCACATTATTCTATGTCTCTAGCAGACGAAAAATTAAACAATTGTCGGTCAAATACCGCATCGACAACGAGTCAAGGGTGACTTGCCATCACCCTTGGTCTCAAGGGTGTGTGAGGGGTGCATCAGCACACTTTGTGACTATTCGGACCAATTTACACTGATCACATGATTGCCAATGCAATTATCAAGTGAACGTCAAGGGTTGACGGCGCGTGAAGTAGATTATTCGGATACAGCCCTTTTTTTGTTTACGGGATATCAGTAGCCTACCTATATTAAGTTTTAACATAAACATAAATGTTTATTTATAAATCTCTGTACAAATATTTTATTATAAATAAATGTAAAATAATTCTACTAAACAATCAAGATAAATGTCATATAGATAATTTCAAGTGTATGTAAACAAGTCAAGTTTGCTAGCTATGAATCAAGTACATAGCTGCATTCATGAAAGCACCAAAACAACTTTAAATAAAAAATAATAAACATGCATAGTTTATTTGCACCATGCTGTGTGCATAATATAGGAACAAGGTATTTTCAAGTCTACTTCAAGCCTGGCCACTTTAGCAATATTGTTTTCAACAAAAGAGATAAATACAGTACAATATTTTACATACATATATAACTGATTTGTCTAATAGTCTTAGTTACATAATTACAATTAAAGGTTCTAACTCACCTTACAATACTAGTATTTTTAACTAAATATAATTTATTCTTAATAAAAAGAAACAAATAAATTTTTTACTTACTACTACACTAAATATCACCTCTAAGGGAACTGTAGGCCTATGTCTTATGAAAGAAAGTTTTATCTTCGCTCGTCCAAGGTTTTCTGTTGCCAAATCTCCTAACTGAAGGGAGAAGAGTTTGATTGAAATCTCTTCATTAATAAACAGTTCAATTAAAACCAAATACCCTGTGCTAAAACACGCTATTGAGACTCATATGGGTGCTTGAAAGGAATCATAGTACAAAATAATAACTCTAAAATAGCAAATAATTGGTATTAACACAATGATGATTTTGTTGACTGAGAAAAAATATAGGGGGCCTAAATATAAATGTTTAAATATACAAGGGGATGTTAAAATATCACATAAGTACATTTTGGCCATTTTTATCCCTTCCCTCCTTTATATGCACAAATAAGTAAATACCCAACCCCCTTTATCCCTCCTCTATGCTTGTTTTGCTTAAGTTATATTTTTCGAATTTTGTTCGTATTAATAACCATTATTTTTTATACAATTTATAACTTTCTTGTAATTATTTTTGTAGAGGTGTAAATTATTAGTGTAAAATAATTAACAATGAATACTGTTGGAAAGTGAATTTAAATTGATTGTACTAAAAAAAAAAGGAATAGATACTTTATCAAAATGAAAAAAGCTAAAGACAATTTAAATTATAAACAAAATTTCTTAATTCTAAGAAACAGGGTCACAAACTTACGTAGAGCATTATTAAAAAACTACACAAACAATAAGTTTGAAAGAGCATCAGGGAACATGAGGAAAACGTGGGTAGTTATTAACAACACTCTTAGTAAAACCAATAAGACATCCCAACAGGTTATTAAAAAAATTAGAGATACCGGTAACAAAAATGGCATCACCAATGACCCAACGGATATTGCAAATATTTTCAATGACTTCTTTATAAACATTGGCCCAGTTTTGGCTAAAAACATTAGAAATGTTGGATCTGTGCTAAGAATATCTAAGAAAGAAAATGAAGAAGGTTTGAGTGAGTTTAAAAAAATTGACATTCCAGAGCTGCTCACTATAATAAACTCCCTCCCCAACAACTGTTCGCCAGAGAATGATAATATAACAACTATATTGATAAAACTAGTAAGGGAAAGTCTAAGTCCTATATTATTAAAAATAATTAACTTATCCTTTTTAACTGGAATAGTGCCAGATAAAATGAAAGAGTCCTTGGTTGTTCCTATACATAAAAAAAGCACTAAAGATCTTTGTAGTAACTATAGGCCTATTAGTCTCATCTCTAATCTTGNCAAAAATAATAGAAAAATCTGTCAAAAATAGACTCTTGGAATATTTAAATAGAAAAAACTATTTTTTTGCTGGACAATATGGTTTCCTGAAAGATTCCAATACTCAAGCTGCAGCTACGGACCTAATAATAAAAATTCAAAATACTATTGATAAGGGAAACTTGGGAATGGGTTTATTTATTGACCTGACTAAGGCTTTTGATAC
>CABFVX010011345.1:0-11009 GCA_902151425.1 Timema shepardi | reverse complement strand
AGGTCCTTCATTTCATCTCACAATCACCCTACCATTACACATTAGCGTAAGTGCGTATAACCCGAACGGGTTGTAAGACGCGGTGCCAATAATAATAATAATAATAATATAGCGGTTTGTTGTTTATTGTTTTAGTTATTACTGTTTATATTAAGGTTATTAACGGCACTATATAAGAGGTTGCATCGATGACGTGGGTTGAGAGGAGATGAACTTGTTATAGCTTGGAGAGAGCATGGTAAAAATCACAGTGGTATATCACGTACGATACAGCCCTTCTAATGCATCCTATTAGGCTAGACTCGAACCTGGACCTCCCCATTACAGACAGGCCAGTCATTATCACTATAGTCACCCTAAGCTTTGTGACCACCGGTGTGAATATCATGTACACGTCCATAAACCAGTGAATTACACATCTAAGCTTAGTATCAAACAGTTAACCGGAAACGCAGTTTGGTGGATGCGCGGACCAAGACGTTACCCTCATCTGATCGGATTTATCGACTATAGAGATATATACAGTAGCCCCATGGCTTCTTTGGTGCTGACTGACAGCTCACAGTTGACTTCTGACAGTCAACATTTAGGTATATATCTAAATTTTGACTGTCAAAAGTGACAGCTGCTAAACACATGTTTTTGCAGATCATCTGGTTCGGGGTAGGGATACATAAATTGGTCTGGTAACTTTTCAAAGCTTTCAACTGTCAGCTGTGAGCTGTCAAATAGCACCAAAGAGGCCATGGGGCTACTGTAAGTTTATTTACCTGCAACAAGTTTTTAGGGTGTGTTTACATAAACGGTTTCACACTCTCTAACCACGCAAATGCTGACACATTACTAATTTAGAATATAGGTTATTCAACCCTACCAAATTGATATAAATATGTGAATTTCCTTGAAAGGTTGTAAAACGTGGTTCAAGTAATGTTAACCTTTACACCTGCTCTATTAGCCTTTTAAAGCCATCTGTGTAGGTACCGAGAGGAAATTAGAAACTTTCCAGGCAGGCATTGCCGGGAGTGTTAAAACATCTCTTGGCCTCGCGTAGGGCATTTTAACAGGTTTAGTTTATGTGGAGGGCTACATCTAAACATTTGGTTTATAAAATGACCTCGGCAACCAAACACGTGTGTTTCTAATATCTCATCATTCTTACATTATAATATAGAGAAATATAGTTGTTTGAATACTTAGACTACTTACTTGCGCCGTGGTATTAGAAACTCAAGAGTTAATTGCCACACTTACAAAAGTACCACACATATTATTATATTTAGATAGAGTTTAATGAGGGGGACTGGATAGAACTATCTATTTTAGGTACTGTACATTCTGATGCTATCCTCCCATCTGCGTCTAGGTCTCTTCCCATTGGCTCTACCAGTCGGTATCCTCAACACAGCTCTAGATTCTTCTATTCGCACTAAATGTCCTGCCTACCATAATATACGATACCTGACTATCCTAGCAATGGCTGTCAGGTACTAATAGTTGTAATGTACACTTAGCTCTCCACGAGACCACAGCTGAAACGGTATGGACCATTCTGTTCAAACATTATCAGATTGTTTTAATTAATTTTGATTTTAGCCCACAAATAAAGAGTATTTTACTGATGAATGATATTTGTAAACAATTGTTTTGTTTACAAAGTGTTTATAACGACTCTGTTTAAATCAGATAATCGTCGAGTGTTTGCCACGATAAATAAGAATGTATGTTGTTCTTTTTTTTCTCAAATAAAATTATTTATTGGTATTTAATTGATGAGTGTAAGTTTTGAGAATGTTATACTATACGATAAAGTATGAAGGATAATGCTGTATAATTTATTTGAATAACGTCTCCCCTGAATCAAAGCTAGTCCCTCCATAAGAACATGTTTGGTTGCTAAGTTGAGAGTTAAAACGCTCCTGCTCTGTGATCCAGAATGAAATAGTCCGGAGATGACTACAGCAATCAAGTAGAGGCTAACTTACTCTGACAACACCCTTCGCGAACTCAACTAACTCTTTCATTCTTTCATTCATTCACTGATCAAAACCCTTCCTTCCTTGCGTCTGATAGAAGGGGAGGGGGTAGAAATGAACAAAGTTAGGAGAGGATTATTCTCGACTAGGGTCTAACCTTTGTCTGAAATATGGAGTAGTACACGTCACAGACGTGGGGATTGGACATTATTGTTGCTGGAGCTTCCATGAAGCTCTCTATTTATTAGTAGGCTATCATTGCAGTAACCCCTAGCCTCCTTCAACACCCAACACCCCCTAGATAAACACCCTCATCTAAAGATTTGAGCCAACACACCTCAAACCAGCCCACAAACTTGTAACATTATTATAAAGAAATACGTATCACTGGACGAGCGGACTATATGGCAGGCTCATCTAACATGATTTGCCGGTGGTCTAGAATCTCAGACGGGAATACAGAAGGGGGATATTTTTTCCCTAAAGGTTTTACCATTTTTCTTCCATGCATATGCGAGTAAGCTTCCTATAAATTATTATATTTTATATTCATTACTCCCCATGAAGATATCCAGGATATTACGAAGCGGTGCAAAAAAAAATATATTGGAGGAACAATCTTTGAAACCATTTAGCTGATTCATAACTTAACTTAAAACACCCCCTTAAGGAGAATATTTTGCACTTGAGAAAATATGAAAATTTCTAATTTATTTCCTAATTAAAGAAACATTATTGGATACATGAAATATTGGCAACAATCCTGTCGTATTGATTGTAACCAACAAATCTTATAGAGTTGATCAATTGAACCAGATGAGTATTTGCAGCTCAGGCCTTTAGAAGTATATAGGGTGTTAGGAAACTCATAGCCCAAACTTCACATATAGCTTATTTGATGTTTGAACCAAAATTAAAACAAAATCCCCATAAAATTACATCCGGAAAACTATGCTAGTACCATCAACTTGTGTTCAAAGTTCAGCGTACAGCGCTGGGAGAGCAAAGCTGTCAAGCATGCGTGTACAACAGGTTGCATAGGAGTTAGGCGTTCGGCACTACACTGGTAATAATGGGAAACACTTTCTGTGACGTAAGACCGTTAATGACGACCCTCAGAACGTATTTCCACTTCTAGATGGACTTGTGTGTGGTTTACTATTAATTGTGGTAAGTTTTGCTGCCATGCTCCAAGATGTAGAGGTGCGTAGTGCCATGCGCCTAACTCCTATGCAACTTGTTGTACACGCGTGCTTTAACAGCTTTGCTCTCCTGGCGCTGTACGCCGAAATTTTGAACACAATTTGATGGTATTAGCATAGCTTTCCGGATGTAAGGTTATGGGGATTTTGTATTACTTTTTGGTTCAAACAAGCTATATGTCCAATTTGGGTTATGATTTTCCGAACAGCCTGTATAAATGTGACCATAGCTCATTCTGGTTCTCAGATAGCTAATGTGGTAAAGAAGTGGAGTGGTTTCGGTGACCTGGCGGTCTAGGGGTAAGGTGTCAGGTTTCTGTGCTGGCGGCCGGGGTTCAATCCTCGGTCGCGGCAAAGATTTATCTGATTACCAAACCCTTCCTTCACGCACTTGTTATCACACGGCTATGACGATCTCATTTTAGGTGTATTTCCTACCGTGGGATTATGTATTAGGTTTCTGTTGAAATTAGTATATATTTAACACTGTACACAATTTATTTCATTAATCGCACTTCAATGTTGTAAATTTAATATCAAAATACAGTATTTTGTTCATTTACGAACTGACACGGAGAACTAGAGCTGTTACAAACCGATTTTCTCTGAATTATTACAATGTTATGTTTGATATTACTATATTCTGTGTAGATGTATAAACGCAAGCTGCTTATATATGACCTACCCCTTGCGTCTTGGACCCCTTGTCTTCAGTGTTAAAATTAACCAATAGGAGAACTCCTGGAAACCTTATGTTGTGAAGGCTAGCTTTCTATTGGGTAAAGGCAGCCAGCTCTTCATCTGATTTTGAAATAGAACGAAGGGAGTTTTTTTTAAAAAAAATAAAGAATGTTTTAAATGCGTATTATATTGAAATTCCTTCTGAAAACGCGTGATACTCCATGGATAAAGTATTAAAAGGAAAATTTACATACAGTTATTTAAAGAAAAATTCTCTTCATCCATGACTTTTTAAATAAATGAGAGGGGTCCAAAACAGTATAACTACAACACATAGTAAGTAATTATAAAAATTGGAAAACATTTTGATTAGAAACCAATATATTGTTCCTACCTGTGAATGAAGGTTTTAAATATTATTGCTACAGTTTGATAGACACTGGTTCGATTCCAAATACAAGTAAGAAAGTACTATTCTACCTGTGTATGTTCACTCTCGGATACAGACTGTACCGAGCATAGTGTAATGGCTGTGTGTGTAGTACCAGAGACTTTGAGATAGATTAGTTTGTGAAAATGTTCAAAACGTTTTCAATAAGAAAATGTGTAGCCAAAATATATAAAACATTGCCCTAGTGGATACATTTAGTTTAGTTTTCTACACTTGGTAATATAAACAGTTCTTGATTACGTGCCATGGAAGTCTTGGATCTAACCAGAAACTTTGTATTTCAATTGAAATGTTCCTGTTCAAATGTTTCTAAACTAAATCTATACACTGGAGAAATATTATATTTAGTTTAGTCAAAAAAATACCCGCCTCGGTGGTGTAGTCGGCTAACGCGCTTGTCGTGTTGAAGCTCGACTGCTGAGGACGGGGAGATCAAGGTTCGAATCTCGGTCGGATGAACTGGGGGTGGTTTCTTTTCCTAAATGGTTTTCCACTCTCCCTCCATGCAAATGCGGGTTCACTTCATCTAATTCAACCTTCCAAATTCCTAATCCATTAGCGTAATTAGTACTTAAAGCGTATAACCCGAACGGGTAGTAAGAAGCGGTGCTAAATATTATTATTATTTAGCCAAAAATTGTGTTTGTATTAAAAACTTAAAGAAAAAATGAGCCTTAACTCACGTTTACTTCTATATCGCCTTAAAACTGAACATGAATATTGTAGAACTACACTTAAATGCTAGTTGTAAATGTGGGAAGAGTTATAATTAGATTTTTTAGCTTCAAAAAAACATCCCCTCCTAGAAATAAGGGTATGTGAGGCAGGCAGGACAGCACTCACCCCTCAGATAATAATATTAGCGAGCTGGTACACATTTTAATAAGCTGTTAGTGGTGGGCAACCCCTCCCTCGTCTCCCGACCCCCCGACCCAAAGTAAAACAACCCTCTAACTCTCACACCCCCTCCAGAAAATCTGTCACCGCGAGTCCACAAAGTGTACTAATTGTAACCTACCCCGCAAGGGGAACCTTCTTGCCGCCTGTATAGTCACGAATAAATATATGCTTCCCGCGGAATAGCTTCACGATTAGTCACTGAAATATTGGCAAGGCAATGTAAAGAAACATTCTTGTGATTTTTGGGGGGTTATAAAAATTACATATTATTAAATAGATAGTATGTAATATTTGGGGTATTTAAAGATGACCTTAGAATATATTAGCAATATATTTACTAAACTTATTACATTATATTAAACACTAAATGTACAATACTAACGACAACAATTTAACTGGTTGATATGATGCACCTATAAATTCATATCAATAGTTTTAGAATAATAATAATAATAATAACAATAATAATGGCCCTTATTCGTCTGGTAAAGTTAAGGCGTTAGTCTTCTCTTACATTTAGCCAGAGTCTAATACAGCATATAATATTACAGTTATTGGAAAACAAACATATTATTATTATTATTATTATTATTATTATTATTATTATTAGCACCGCGTCTTACTACCTGTTCGGGTTATACACACTTACGCTAATGTGTAATGGTAGGGTGCTTGTGAGATGAAATGGAGGACCTACAGTTTAACGTGGGATCCGAAATAAAAATATCAATATTGACTAACCAATCTTCAGTGTTCCTTGTTTTTAGTAAATCATTTTATTAGTATCATAGGCTAGCTTTTGAGCAATCTTCTTTTTAACAATGTAATAAATTATTCTGTACAGTTGATTTAAACTCCCACTGAAATTCTTCTAAATAATGGTCTAACAGAAGAATATATCATATTTATTGAATAGTTTTATATCAAGTCGTTTTCTTTTTTATGGCTCTTTCACGAGGTAAAGGGTAAGGGGGAGGGGGGGGAACTGTTGACCAGCCCCTTAAGAATGACGTAAAATGGTATGTTTCACAGAAGTCATAACAATAGCTCGGTGATTTGCCATTCAAACTCCGTATTCTCGACGAAACCCGTCCACGAACAGAGACGAGGTTGTACCGCACATATTAACATGGTTCGACGGAGCCAGGAGCTGACGGTGGTCGAGAGCCCGAGGACATTGCTGGAGCTCCAAGAAGGATATCAGGTCCTGGCGTGGTGGGAAACCTCGCCCCGGTGTGCGAGACTTGTACTTCACTGATGTCCCAGGTGCTGAGTACTCGGCTTGCGTTGGAAATTTAAAACCAACAATAATGAGCTATTTTTTTAAATGCAAACACCAACAATATCGACGAAAGACAAAATACAATAGTAGCCCTATGGCTTCTTTGGTGCTGACTGACAGCTCACAGCTGACTGCTTTGAAAATTTACCAGACCAAATTATGTATCCCTACACCGAGCCATATGATCTGCAAAAACATGTGTTTAGCAGCTGTCACTTCTGATGGCCAATATTTAGGTATATACCTAGAGGTTGACTGTCAGAAGTCAACTGTGAGCTGTCAGTCAGCACCAAATAAGCCATGGGGCTACTGTATATACCTAAATGTTGACTGTCAGAAGTCAGCTGTGAGCTGTCAGCACCAAAGAAGCCATAGGGCTACTGTATATACCTAAATGTTGACTGTCAGCTGTCAGCACCGCGTCTTACTACACCTTTGGGCTAAACGCCTATTTACTAAATACACTTCCATGTTAGGGATTAGGAAGGTTTAATTGAGATTAAATGCACCCGAATTTGCGTGTGAGGAGAGTGAAAATCCGTTTAATGGAAAACCCACCCTCAGTCTACCTGACTGGGATTGAACCCCAGTCTCCCCCGTCTTCGGCAGTCTATTCCAACACGAAGGTAACGCGTTATACCATGTGACCATCGAATCGGTTATAGATAATAATTGTAAAATAAATATGTATTATATACTTTATTAATTATTATCCTCATATGTGCTCCACACGTGGATAAAGGCGTCACTCTCGTTTAGTCTGTTTGGTTGATAGTGGAGAGGTCGGGGTTTGAATCCTAACATTGTATGCTAAATTGATTTTCTTTGTTAATTTATACTCCCTCACACCACAGCCATGCAATTGCAGGTAAATTTCCTCTTAATTAAACCTATCTCATTTTTATCCCATTAGTGTAAATATACGGATCGACCTCGCAGTTTTGTTTTACATAGTGACCTTGAATAAAAACAAGTGGTGAGACCCAATCGCACAAATTTGATTATATTGTGTAGCAAAGCTTGGAATAAAATGATCAAGAATAAGATTTTAGTAAACTTCCCAAAGAGAAGTTTTACATCATCATGTTAATTACAATAAACACTCTTTATGTATATATTCTAAAACAAAAAAACAAAAAAATTGTAAACTATCTTAAAATTACTTGTAGATTGTAAAAAAAACATAATCTTATTTATCAGTTATCATTAAAAACCATTCCTAATTAACCATTTTGAATTTAGTATTCCACGTCAATTTTTAAAAAAATCTATAATTTGCCTTAAGTATTACTATTATTTTCATCACCGCGTCTTACTACCCATCCGGGTTATACGCACTTACGCTAATGTGTAACGGTAGGGTGATTGAGAGATGAAATGAAGGACCTACAGTTTAACGTGGAATCCGAACCACGGTGGAGGCCTGACATTCCCCACATTCACAAGATGTCTTGTAAGAGGTGAAGGAAGGGTTTGGTAATCAGATATATCTGTGCCGGGACCGAGGATTGAACCCCGGCCGCCAGCACAGAAGTCCGACACCTTACCCCTAGACCGCCAGGTCTCCCTGCGTTAAGTAAGCTACAGTATCTTTAGATTAATTTGTTTTTTAAAAGAAAGACACATTGATAATATCGATCATGTAAAATGGTCCCCTGATACCAAGTTTGAATAAAATAGTTTAAAAAAAATGTTTTTTAAATCAAATTTTATCAAAATTAGTCGTCAGTTTACTATCATAAAATTAAATCTTTATTTAGAAAAACAAATATGTATAACTATCTATAATGTATTTGTTAATGTGGTTGTCCTTAATTCACATTTAATTTAACAAAATCGACCCTTATCCGTATTTAAAAATAAAATAAGTCAATTTCGAGAAATCATTTTGTTTCTTTTTATCTTAACATAGTATTATGAATTCAAAAACGATACAATAAACTTTAATCAGGTTTTTTTTTTTTAAATGTGTACAGCCCGAATGTGTAGTAGGACGTGGTGCATAAAAAAAATATGATGTGATCAATAAAATTACGTTTCATGAAATGTCGGTGTATGTAGGTATCCCTGTTAAATAAATAGCTGCCCATACTACTGAAATACAATAGGTTCTAGTTCCTGAACAAATAAAACTAGGTCTGCTATCCGAAAGGTTACTTTTAGTGCCACGTGAGTGTACAATGAGCCGGTCTCATTAGAGTCTCATGCGGCTGATTAGTCCCTATTTACTGGGTGTACACCCCTCGTGCAATCACATAGGGTGACCCTCCACCCCCCTCCTGTTATTCTTACCAGGGGGAGAGGGTGCATTTACTGGGGGTAAACACACCCACTATGGTGAGACTAGCTCTCAACAGACACCGCCACTAGTAGGCAGGGTTAGTGTGTCTGACACACGTCCTAAGACTGGTTGCAGGGTTAGTGTGTCTGACATTAGCTTGGGAGTACACGTCCTAAGATTGGTTGCAGGGTTAGTGTGTCTGACACACGTCCTGAGACTGGTTGCAGCGTTAGTGTGTCTGACATTAGCTTGGGAGTACACGTCCTAAGACTGGTTGCAGGGTTAGTGTGTCTGACACACGTCCTGAGACTGGTTGCAGGGTTAGTGTGTCTGATAATAGTTTGGAAGCACATGTATTATCACCCACCTAAGGCTGGTTCATGTCCATTGTGGTTTTTCATTTACTCTTCAGACAAACTGTAAAACCAGTTTAATATCTCTTTCAATGTTCCTTCTACCGCTTCTTGCTATCTACCCGAGCTATCTCCAGACACTCCATTAATTAGTTAAGAATGATGAGGGTAGAATTTTAAAATAATGTACCCACATTTGTATAGGGGAGATTGAGAAACCTTCAACACACTCAGCCTGAGTTTTAACGTTGTCAAACCAGATTAGATGATCTTGATGTTTACTCCGTGAGCTCAAACATGTTTTACTTATTTTTCTGAATATTTCACGGATGATATATAATCAACCTTTTAAGCCATCCAAATTTTATTTTTAACTTCATTCTTTAAAGAGGCATGTTTTATACCTCAGTTCATTTGTAAACAGGTCTGCCCTTTGAATCAAAGCTCAAGAGTTAGAATCGAGACATGTAAAAAAAATATGCGTCATTGGTATAAGGGCCTACTCTTTCAGTGATGAAATAACGGATTGAGGACTGAGGGCGTAGTTCTGGAATTAAGTTAGTTTGTAAGTCATATTCTGATGTAGTTAGTCGGTTCAGAAACATCGTGTTAAATACTACAAAGAATAATAAAATCTCAAAGAAGTATCAACGTTAGTAATTATTTCACAAAACATCAATGTTCTGTGTAAAATATTAGTCTATCACTGTTGAGTCAAATATATGATTGCTATCTCTGGAAAATGCGATGCAATTATTTTCATGAGGGCTATATTTTTTTGTATATGGAGTGTACAGTGAATTCCTTATCAAGCAACGTCCTGTGAAATAGTGTCAAGCGTTTTGTCTTTCCGTATCCTTGCCAGACTAGTCCAATGTTCAGGTCATCATCGCTTTCTAATATAACGGTATCGTCTGCTGATTTGACTTAGCACGTGATCGATTCCACACATGGCCTCCCACGTATCCGACAACCTAGCTCCGTCGGTAGCTTCTACAGTAGCCCCATGGCTACTTTGGTGCTGCCTGACAGCTCACAGCCGACAGATAAAAGCTTTGAAAAGTTACCAGACCAAATTATGCATCCCTACGATGAACCAAATGATCTGCAAAAAAACATATGTTTAGCAGCTGTCACTTCAGACGGTCAAAATTTAGGTATATACCTAAATGTTGACTGTCAGAAGTCAGCTGTGAGCTGTCAGTCAGCACCAAAGAAGCCACGGGGCTACTGTATGTCTACTGATATATGGATCCTTGGTTTAATTCCCAGCATGGCCAAAAATGTATCATTGGTGAAATGTGAGTTTACCCCTTTCACATTTAAAAATTAACGGCTGGGGACTGGGTGTTGTGTCTGGCATAGTCTTAAGTTAGATTGTAAGGCAGTTGAGGCTACAACAGGCCTATCAAGCCGGTAGTGGAGAATATATGGCTTGGATACAAACTGACGCTGGACACAAGCTTGAAACAGTAACGGATGTACATTAGAAAACTAGTTTGTATCTTATATAAAGTGGAAGTCAACCTCTTTTTTTTTTAATTAACTTGCGGACAACCCTTAAGATAATCTTCTCCCCCATCCACACCGCGTCTTAGAACCTATCCGCTATCCGCATCAAAGGATCTTACTTCGATTCTTATGTGTATGAGCTATTTTACTCTCATAAATATTAAACTTCCATATTCAAATAACTTACGGCGTCCATTTGTCCAAAAGGTTTATCATATTCTGAAAATTGAAAAATGACACCTGAACACGGGCATCGAACCCGGGACCTTCGGCTCCGGGTTCGACTCCCGTGTCCAGGTGTCATTTTTCAATTTTCAGAATATGATATATATGAGGGACTATCCCCACTAAAATGCATTAACAATAGTTTC
>CABFVX010011341.1:0-11013 GCA_902151425.1 Timema shepardi | reverse complement strand
AAAAATGTTAAGGGTGGACAACTCTTATCACTAAGGGGTATGAAAAATAGATGTTGGCCGATTCTCAGACCTACTCAATATGCTCAGAAAAATTTCATGAGAATCGGTCAAGCCGTTTCGGAGGAGTACGGGAACGAACATTGTGACATGAGAATTTTATATATAAGATGTGTCTGTACCCTAGCAGTTAAATTATGTTTTACAAACTGCATTCGGGCTGGAGAAAGAAGTAAGAACATACATACATACATACATACATACATACATACATACATACATACATATATATTCACACCATTCCCCTACGGAGTAGGCAAGAAACTGTGAATATAGCTCAAACAAACAACTCCATACTTAATCATGACAGTCTTTAGTTACAGGCCAAAATACTGAATTTTGGCAACACAGCATTGAGGCCAGTCAACAGCAGAGCCACATGCAGTATTGCTGATTTAGTTCAGTTTTCGACTGAGTGGGATGTTTGTTTCTCGTGTAATTTACTTGATTTGAAGTTTGAGTGGTTTATGCTTCTAATGTTTTGTGTCATGTAGCAAAACATAGAATAGATGAACATTTTGTGGATGTTATTAGTGACTAACAGCTGACATGATTCCAGAATCCTCAGTTGTGTACATTTGTGCTTATACTTACTACAAATGGCCTTTTCGTTTGGAATTAAGTTAATCCGGTATTTTTTAATTTTGGTATGATACAGTTGTTAACTATTTCAATGATCTTACCAGAGGAGGACTAACTAAGCTTAGTCCATCAATGATTGTTTTGAGGAGTGAAGTTAATGAACCTTCTATAACAAAGATGTTAATAAAATAAGAGTTCAAAAATAAGTTTCTTCAGCACAGACATCAGAAGCAACTTGTCCTGTGTAACCGCATCGGTGGCTGCATGGTCTAAGGCGCTACTCTCGCAGTAGACAAGACTGCCGATGGCGAGTAGATCGAGGTTCGAATCTGTCGGGTGTATTGATGAGGGTTTTTCTAACATGGTTTCCCACTCTGCTTACACACAAATGCAGGTACACTTCCAATAAATATAACCTTCCCAAGTCCTAAAACTACTAACATAATTAATACAGGAGAATATAATCCGAACGGCTAATAAAACACAGAAATAAACAAAATAAACAACTTTTTCTGTGGTATTTCCTTACGTGAATTATTTTCTTTGTTTTCGTTGTAGCATGGAAATGTAATTCCTATTAACTACATCGGGTAAAGGAATTATAAACAATGCAGTAAATATTATTATTCAGAAAAAAAGAAAAGTTAAACACTTTGCAATTTTATGTTTCAAAATTCTATTTCCCAAGGCTGGAGTGTTCAAAGTAATTACTTTAATAACACAGTCAATTTTATTAAAATATGTGCTGAAGAGCAAATTTATTTAAACCATTATTTACATATTTATTTTTGTATTTTTCCAACTCTGAAGTTTTTTTGTTAAATGATACATTGTTCATTCAAAGTGACCCATCAGTTTTTAAATGAAGAAAACAGTAAATATTCACACAATTCTTCATAAGAGCCAGTAGCATGCTAAGCCTCATGACATCGCTGCAAGCGAAGCTGCCACATTTAACACTCGAGCTTGTAACTAAAGACGGCCATGACTTAATCCATCCTTACTAACTTTCTCCACACTTCCCTATCCTTGCATACTTCCTCCGCTTCAACAACATCCACACACCGAGTCATACATGCTCTTTTATTCTTAAGACTCTTAATGTTTCTCTTCCTATCACATATTCATATACAACATTTAGCCATGTCTTACATGGCTTACTCCTTCCTTTTGATACACACACTCCACCTTTTTTTTTTCTTCGTCAACTTGATCCACACTCATCCTCTCAATATGCCCAAACCACCGTAAGACACTTCTTTAACAATGACCTATTGAATTCCCTTTCAAACCTCATTCCTTCAGCACCCATTCATTAGTGACTATGTCCATTCAAGCCACATAGATTTCTTAGATATCTCATTCCAACCACATTTACCTTGCTCTTGTGTTTTTCCTGACAAACCAACACTTCACATGTTAGATATTAAAATAAAATCAAAATTATCTAATTTTCTAGGTTACAAATAACTCAAAGAACTCTTAATGAGCCTGAATGTAACAATTACTTTTAAAAACTGTATCAAGTTTCTAGCTAATTTTTCAACATAATCAGTTTACCTGTTTCTTAAGAGATTCATAAAGTTTGTAGAATTCATTGTAGCGCCTGAACACAAACCAACTTTGACTGTCTGAAGTCACCATCACTTTGTACACCTGAGAAACAAGATTCCTCTTCTATTAAACCCACTAAACAAATATTTGAAAACCAGTTTTTAAATTAGGCAAGTGACCTGGTTGTTACGATGTGCGGGAAATTCAAACTAAAATTATTTTCGTGACTTTATGACCAAAATATTAAAAATTCGTGACTTTCGTGACCCAGTAGACACCCTGCCATAGCATTTCTTACACTAATATTATGAACATTTAATAGTAACAGTTAACTTTAACAAATGTAAAAGTATACAACAAATGGATAATCAATCTCACAAGTTATGGCTGCACCGTTGGCAAATGTCCTTTATTCAGAGTTGATAAAATTGGAAATCCTAATTACTGATGCTATTTTATAATGTGAAAAACAAATAAATAATAATATTGTAAAATTGCCTCACGAAGTCTGGGATAACTATGGAGGAGTCCTTGGGCTCCATGAAGCACAGTTTGAAAAATGCTGCCTTAAGCAACCATTGCGACTGAGTACAACTCTAACACTCATAAAAACTAAAGAGTGTTGTCGACTTGAAGTGGAAAGTGATTTGCAGTGTACTTTGTCAAATATCAAATCTAATATTCAAGAAGTGATGAAAACAAAACAATGCTCAACATCAAGATAATCTTCCGTCAATTTTTTCTACCAATATTACATTTATTTTTGTATAAAATAAAGAAGTGAATAGAAAGCATTTGAAAAATGTATCTTCTATAAATATCACAAAAATGGAGGGGATTAGAATGTAACTATTTAACAAGGGGGGTATCAGCTGAAAAAGGTTGGGACCCACTGCCTTATATATTATCAATGGTACCACAAAATGAATACCAATAATAACTATAATGGATTGTTATCAATATTGACTGCAAATAAAAGGTGATAATTTCTTAATGTTTTGTCCTACTGTATTCTTATTGTAGAATTATAATTTTGAAGAAAAAATTTTTACATTTTAGTAGTAACAAAATAACAATCTAAAGTATTTGCCTTTCTTTCCCTCTTTATTGATCAAACTCCCTGAGACTTCAATGA
This sequence comes from Timema shepardi, assembly GCA_902151425.1. NCBI lineage: Eukaryota > Metazoa > Arthropoda > Insecta > Phasmatodea > Timematidae > Timema > Timema shepardi. Next base: position 7,685 of record CABFVX010011341.1, on the reverse strand, counting down.
AATAGAGGAATCAAAATAAGTCAATGAATTTTGTGTTAAATGCTTGAATTGCAAACAACCAGGGCATATCTAACATGATAATAATTCCAAAATAGTTTGTTTGCTCTGTCAAAATAAATTTATTCCAATAAATTGACTCAGCATATCTGAGTTCTCATTAATAAAATGCAATGAAAGTAATATATTAATTTAGTCAACAATTACTATATTATTATTATTATTAACACCGCATCTTACTACCCGTTCGGGTTATACGCACTTACGCTAATGTGTAAATGGTAGGGTGATTGTGAGATGAAATGGAGGACCTNGAATCCGAACCACGGTGGAGACCTGGCATTCCTCACATTCACAAGATGTCTTGTCAGAGGTGAAGGAAGAGTTTGGTAATCAGATAAATCTTTGCCGGGACCGGGGATCGAACCCCGGCCGCCAGCATAGAAGTCTGACACCTTACCCCTAGACCACCAGGTCACCAACAATTACTATAAATTTATTTAGTAATAGTAGATATTTTATTTCTAGTTTGAGGGAAATTATTAGTTTTTCTTAACCAATTAATTTTTTTAGTGAAATGAATGTATTTCTATAATGCATAAAAAATAGTCTAAAACAATCATTATTGCTCCACATTATAAAAAATGTCATACTTAATTTGTCAAGAGTGAGACAACTTTTGAACAGCAGAACTTGTCAAGATTAAATCTATCAAAAGTAATATATTAGTGTTGTCTCCCTCATCAATCACAATAGCATTTGTATCTTATCTACATTAATATATTGTCTAGGTGAACCTGAAGAAAATAGCAACTATATTTGCATTAAGATATTTCAAATAATAGTATATGTGTCTATATCTTTTAATTAACTTATTTACTAAAGATTTATCAACATTTTGCAGCAATATTAAGTGGGGATTTTTGATAACATTTTTCTAAAACCAATTTGTTGGGTTTTTTTAAGTTGTTTGGTACACATTTTGTCAAGTAAAAATTTTTACTTTTATTTAAATGGGGGGAAAAAAATGCAGTTAAATATCATAATCAAAAACTTTACTTCATAATAAAAGCAGAATTTAAATAAATTCTCAAACCAATGGATCATATATACAGTAATTCAGATTAGAACATGTAAAACCCATGCATTTTAAGCATTTTAAATCTACCTTTTTAATTGATGACTTTTTTTAATCATCCCAAATAGCCTTGTTCGAAAAATTAAATATCAAATGAAAAAAGCGAGAATTTAAATAATAATATTTAGCACCGCGTCTTACTACCCGTTCGGGTTATACGCTTTAAGTACTAATCACGCTAATGGAATAGGAATTGGGAACGGTGAATTAGAGGAAGTTAACCCGCATTCGCGTGGAGGGAGGGTGGAAAACCATTTAGGAAAAACCACCCCCAGTTCACCCGACCGAGATTCGAACCTCGATCTCCCCGTCCTCAGCAGTTGAGCTCAATGTGACCAGCGTGTTAGCCAACTACGCCACTGAGGCGGGTAAGAATTTAAAAGACTAAGTGTTTCCAGAAGGTGATTTGGGGTTGCAAAGAGTAGTTGGGTAATAGACATGCAACCTTCTCCCTCAAAACACATACACAACCATATTAGACATGTGTAGTTTTAATTAATGAAGTGATCTCAAAATAAAACTCAGCTAAATTGATTAAAATAGATCTGGATATAATAACTCATTCAATATGTAAGTGCAAGATAAAGAGCTGGATTGAAAACCCACATTATTATTATTTGATTAAATTAATTAAAATGTTTTTTGGATAGAATAAGAAGATAAAAATTACTTTGCATATGGTTTATAATTAGATTTGTTATATATATATATAGATTATATATTCATTAATAGTTTATTAGTCATTAAATATCAATGAGTGATCTTATTTAGCTGGTTTTAATTTATTTTAATTGAAAATTACTGGTAATTGAATACAATCTAAAACAGCAGTATTATTATTTTACTAATGTGTATCACAAACTGACATGTGATGGAATTCACATTAATAGAATAACTAAGGACACTAAGGAAGGAGGAGGTGCAGAGATTGGATGGGCTGAGATTCGGGTGGAGGAGGTCGGAGAAGATAAGCTGGGTGGAAAGAATAAGGAATGAGGTGGTTCTGGAAAGAGTTGGGGAAAAGTGAAGTATATTAGAGATTGTCAAAAACAGAAAGAGAAACTAGATTGGACACTGGCTGGAAGGAAAAGTCCAATTTTAGATGCTATGGAAAGAGGAGAAGAGGACGTGGAAGGTACCAGATTATGGATATCAAGGTAGGCGGCAGTTACCGACGGATGAGGATGATTTCCAAAGACAAAACCGTGTGGAGAGCCATCATGTGATGCCGTTAGGAAGAAAACTAATAATAAACAAAATAAGGTGTGATTATTTATTGTTCACAGGATCAGTCCTGATAGCTAAATCAAATTCAATTAAGTGAAAATTACAACCTGTTACCATATTATACTCTACTTCAACTAGTTAAAAGTGGCCCTGGATTCAATATTCAAACAAGGATGGCTCAGATCATTGGTGCACAATGTCAAATGTCCCTGGTTCAATTCTCGTGTCTGGGTTGTAGTTTTTCCCTTAATTCAACAGTAAATTTTAGTAGAGTTATGCCTACCAATGACAACTAAAAAGGTTAAACCCAATTAATGCTATGTTAAAACTGTTCTTTCTACCATGCTCACATCAATCAAAGTAAAATAACAAATTATTTTGTTAGACTGACCTGCTGATAAGAGTAGATCAGGGTTTGAACCCCAGTCGGGTCTACTGAGGGTGGTTTTTCCTTGATGGTTTCTCACTCTCCCTCTATGAAAATATAGGTAGATTACCTCTAAAATGGTTCCTTCCTCAGCCCTAATTCATTAGAGTAATTATATATATACATTAGATGATATATTAGGGACATATATATATATATATATGTGTGTGTGTGGGTATAACCTGGACAAATAGTTATATGCAGTGATAAAAAAAAACATTTGAGTTAACTGTTGTGAAATAAGAATCCTCCCTAAAACTAAATAATGCCCCTAATATATCATCTAATGTGTGTAAAGACTACTAGCGATTGTTAATAATTTAATTCTGTAACAACCACGGCAGAAATATACTAGAATTTATTTAACATTTTGAGAAAGGAAACAAACTCGATTTACATTAATAAAAAAGTTAATCCTAGCCGAGAGTCGAGGGTTGGATCCAGTGATTAAGCTAAGGTACATTCTTCTACTAGAAGTTGCCTATGATTTGTTTTGTTTTTTCAAATATAAATTTTTTTCCCAGGGAATGAAAACATTGTGGAAACACTGTATGCACTACCTTGACACTCACCGTGAACTTCTTATCGTGTTCCCAAGTCTCGGTATTCTCTACACTGACAGTCGTAATGATGGTGTCTCCTTTCTTCTCTTCACCCTCACCACACAACATTGCTGACAAGGCATGGCACCAATGTTTCATCATTATGGTTACAAATTTTACAAAATAAAAAAGAATTATCCCTAAAAACCACACATTTGTGACATATTTTATGTCACATTGTTCATATATGCTAAAAATTCACAACACATGATTTATTACTGACACAAGACCAAAGTGTTATTTAATCAGTGGCTTCCCTAACTCTAGAAAGTAACAGTCAATGAATGATTTTAAAAATAAACTTGATCTTGAGTTGACTCATGGCCTTGTAAACAATTGCATAATAAGCATACAAGAGGTTCATTTATCTAAAGTCCGATACACACTGCACATGAAAAGGTGAAAAATAAGCAGGTTCTTACTAAGGAAAAATAGCCAACATTTAAAAGAAAAACACTAAAGGAACAAAGTGATAATAAATCCATATCTTTTTTACAAAAATAATGTTTTAAAGCAGATAAAAAAGAAATAAAAATTTATTTAATAAATGTACTTTTTCCTTTGTACAATATCACAGCCACATAATTTCAAATATTAGTGATTGTAGAGAAAGAAAATTGCATCTACACACACTTGATGGCACCAACTTTATTTTCGAAAGTGCAATAATTAATTAGAATGAGTTAATTTATATGTGGGTATCCCGAACAAGTAGTAAGCCCAAGAACACAAACACACAAAAAAAGTTATTCACATTCAATTTTCAACACTATAAACAAATGTAGATTAGTTAGATATTTTAGGATCACCACCAATTGTAGATGCTTTAAATATACACAAGCCCATTCTCAAGCCAACCTAGTCTCTGGTTGTAGAAACTTTAAAATACTTTACTCTCCTTTAAAGCTAATAATCCGACAGACTAATCCCCATTAATACAGAGAAACAGATATGGGTAAGAACTGAACGAGTAAAGACAAAGCAATGAAAATAACTGAAACTGCCTCGTTTTGACGTCAACAGAAGGTATATTTCAAACAATGACAAGTTTTAGCTTAATCTTATCTAGAGAATGATAACATTCCCTTTAACAAACAAGTGAACAAAACTCAACAGTTGCACTATTCTAAAGATAAGTCAAACCACCATTGTGGCATGAGTCCAGAGTGACTGTATTATCATAAATGAGGCCTGATCAAGTATAGCTATAGACAACAATTTGATTACTACAATTAGGTGTGTATCATCTCTAATTACTATAAGATATGTCTTGAGTGCTCATAATATTTGTTTGCATTTTCAGTGATGTTTAAAGAACCAATTAGCACTCATCCAAATATAGGTTTTTACAATGTCATGGCAATTGAAAGTATCTACTGTATGTTATATAAGTACAGTGGTGGCTTAAAGAGCGCCCACAGAATACCAATGAGAAGTGAAGTTACTTAAATGGTCTATAAATATTTTAGCAGGAAAATATTATACTTTCAGAGTCAAATAGTTTCAGTAGGCCTTCAAAAAGTGAAAAACTGTAAGTTTATGTGTGAATTGAGTAAGTGAAAAGTGAATACGGTAATACTTTAAGATAGGGATATGCTAAGAAAACTTTTTCAATTAAAAACAAAGCCAAATAGAGTAATTTGAGATATTCCCTAAGCCAAATCAAAGCTTTAATATTTAAAAAAATGCATAAATTTTAACTTCAGGAATTAAAATTTAGGCGCTAATTCGCAAAATATTATATTACAAGCTAAATGAAATATTTCACTCTAAAGTGAAAAGTCCAGTTACTACCACATCAGTAGAGCCCTGTAAAAATGGTGAGACGCAATAAAGCAAAAAGTGCAATACAAAGATGGAATCAAGTACTTTTTCCTTTGATAGTTTTTAGATATGATTTACAATGTTTTTGAAAAGCGAAATAAAATGAAATTGTATTGTTACTCGAAATCTTCCTATAAAACAAGATAACACCCCTTAAATACAAAAACAGTCTTTAAATAAATGCGAAATTAAGAAGAAATTAAGCAGAAATGTTGACCATGCTGTAATTTGATTAGTAATGTGTTGTAGTGTAAGCTAACTTTAGGCTACAAAATTGTGAAATATGCAGACAAACTTGACAAATTTTTAAAGCAAATATATAAGGTTTCAAAATAAATTTTAACTATGCTTACATTGCCTCAATATGTAAATAATTCTTAAAAACGCCTCTGATAATATGTAATTTTAAATAAACACGATATAACACAGAAAAGTGAGATTTGAAAAATGAAATTTAAATAAAAATAGAACCATTTTTACGGGGCTCTACCCTTTAGGCTTTTTTTTTCTTTGTGGGGATTAATTATTTAAATGTCAAAATAAACATTTTATTTTAAGATTTAGTATTTTATTGGTCAAGCTTTTTAATTTTCAAATCAAAAGTTTTCAAATGTTTGCCAACCCCTAATCCATACTGTTTAGTTACGGTGGTTTACAGATATTTATGTGTTTAATACTTACTTTTTGGGTGCATCCAACTAAGTGAGCTAAGTGTATATCTAAGGATAGTTGGGATATGTATGTGTCAACATTGCATTAACTGAAGAATTAAGTTCATAATGAAGCATTTACCAGGGCTATTTTTTGGTGGGGGAAAAACCTAACTATATTAAAAATAAAGAAATGTTATGACCTATGGCTATAAAACTTTTATTATAAAATTCCCAGACTTTTCCAGACAACATTATGAAAAATTCACAAATCAAGCTTTTTGCAGCTTTTCTTTGTGAATGGAAATTTTTCTCTGTTAGATTGATCACGCTCATCATCTTGGCTCAGTCAATAGCATGTTCGCCTACAGAGTTAAGGGTCCCTGGTTCAATTCCTGGCATGGCTAAAATATGTATCATTGGTGAAATGTGGGTTTCTCCCTTTCACAGTGATAAATGAACATGCGGGGGCTGGTTGTTGTGTTGGTTCCAGATTTAAGTTTGTTAGTAGTCATGTGCAAATATAAAATGGAGGACTTACAGTTTAACGTTGAATCAGAACCATGGTAAATTCTTTGCATTAAAAAAATACATTGATCACATATTTTCAAAAAGAACCCTAAAAGTTACCAAACATCAATTTACTTATAAGCTATTTTTACAGCACCGTATTTAATGTATAAGGAATTATTTTTGGCCTTGTGTAACTGTGTCATAGAGATTTATGTTAAGACTGCCATATTTAGAAACTGCATTTTGTTAACATCGAGAAACTAACTCTATTCACTTTTGTTTAAACATTGAGGTGCAAAATTAGTCACGTATTTACATGGGCCTACCTACCTACCTACATTTCCCTATTTTTAATTAAATTCCCTGACAATCCATGACCTTCCCATGACCTGACCCTCTTGGTCCGAAGCCTCCAGGATTACACATCTGTGTATTTAAAAAGGATTGGTGTGATTGAGGAGAGCAGAGAGGTGACGTGTTAGGCCAAGACCCAAGGTTAGTTTACCTCAATGGGCACATTTTTCACCCTACATCGAAAAATTTTTAAGGATAAGTTTTCGCTTATTAGGTGTGTTTTCAGGCTGAAATCCAAGCAGTGCCCGCAGTAAGTGTTTCCGCTGTGATTTTTTATTTATTATTATTTAGCACCATTTGCATCTTAATACCCGTTCGGGTTATGCGCTCATGGTTTATTGTTGTTTTTAATTTAAGACCCAATCATAGAGACATTTAACCACTAATCGGCATGTTTCAAAAATAAGTTGTTTTTTTTTCATAGCATTTGTAATTAATTAAATAAAACATATTTTATTATAAGAAAAGTTTATAGCTGGGGAGATGAATACTATAGACAGATTTTATAAATAAAATAGTTTTCAATATGGTCACCATTTATAAAGTTAATACAAAATATCATAAAACTGCATTATCATTTAACATAAAAATATATATTTTCCATTTAATATTTAGCTATTTTGGTTCTTTTGTTTAACTGTCAACCAGTTAAAACTTACTGGGTACCCACATTTTTAAAATTTGTAATTGGCAAATGTCCCCCCACCTGCTCTCCCCCCCCCCATTAGAGCCCCCCCAAAAAAGGGCCAACCATCCCTATTCTAGGAAAAAAGGACCCAAATATCCCCATTCTAGAACTTTTAACAATATATGTCTCAGTAGAATATGAAATCTTGCAAAATATTTACTATATAAGTACTAATTACACTAATGAATTAGGAATTGGGAAGGTTGAATTAGAGGAAGTGAACCCGCATTTGCGTGGAGGAAGAGTGGAAAACCATTTAGGAAAA
>CABFVX010011340.1:0-11014 GCA_902151425.1 Timema shepardi | reverse complement strand
CTGTGTCTCTCAGATAACTAAGCAGTGTTAGACTGGTAAGCTGTTCTTGTCTCTGTGTGTCTCTCAGATAATTAAGCAATGCTAGAATGGAAAGCTGTTCTTGTTTCTGTGTGTCTCTCAGATAACAAATCAATGCTAGATTGGTAGGCTGTTCTTGTCTCTGTGTGTCACTCTGATAATAAATCAATGCAAGACTGGTAGGCTATTCTTGTTTCTGTGTGTCTCAGATAACTAAGCAATGCTAGACTGGTAGGATGCTATTTTCTCTGTGTGTCTCTCAGATAATTAAGCAATGCTAGTCTGGTAGGCTGTTCTTATTTCTGTGTCTCTCTCAGATAACTAAGCAATGCTAGAGTGGTAGGCTGTTCTTGTTTTTGTGTCTCTCTCAGATAACTAAGCAATGCTAGAATGGTTAGGCTGTTCTTGTATATGTGTGTCTCTCAGATAACTAAGCAAAACTAGACTGGTAGGCTGTACTTGTCTCTGTGTCTCTCTCAGATAACTAAGCAATTCTAGTCTGGTAGGCTGTTCTTGTCTCTGTGTCTCTCTCAGATAACTAAGCAATTCTAGTCTGGTAGGGTGTTCTTGTTTCTGTGTGTCTCTCAGTTAATTAAGCAATGCTAGTCTGGTAGGCTTTTCTGGTCTTTGTGTGTCTCTCAGATAACTAAGCATTGCTAGTCTGGTAGGCTGGTCTTGTATTTGTGTCTCTCTAATATAACTAATCAATACTAGACCTGTAGGCTGCTCTTGTCTCTCAGATAACTAAGCAATTCTAGACTGGTAGCCTGTTCTTGTCTCTGTGTGTCTCTCAGATAACTAAGCAATGCTAGACTGGTAGGCTGTTCTTGTCTATTTGTGTCTCTCAGATAACTAAGCAAAAATAGACTGGCAGGCTGTTCTTGTCTCTGTGTCTCTCTCAGATAACTAAGCAATTCTAGTCTGGTAGGGTGTTCTTGTCTCTGTGTGTCTCTCAGATAACTAATCAATGCTGGCCTGGTAGGATTCTCTGATTTTTGTGTGTCTCTCAGATAACTAACCAATACTAGACTGGTATGATTCTCTTGTCTCTTGTGTGTCTATCAAATAACTAAACAATGCTATACTGGTAAGATGCTCTTGTCTCTCTGTGTCTCAGATAATTAAGCATTGCTATACTGGTAGGCTGCTCTTGTCTCTCAGATAACTAAGCAATGCTAGACTAGTATGCTGTTTTTTGTCTCTGTGTGTCTCTTAGATAACTAATAAATGAAGGACTGATAGGCTGTTCTTGTTTCTGTGTCTCTCTCAGTAAACTAAGCAATGCTAGACTGGTAAGCTTCTGTTGTCTCTGTGTGTGTCTCAGATAACTAATCAATGCTAGACTGGTAGGCTGTTCTTGTCTCTGTGTCTCTCTCAGATAACTAAGCAATGCTAGACTTCTAGGCTCTTCTTGTCTCTGTGTCTCTCTCTGATAACTAAGCAATGCTAGACTGTTAGGCTGTTCTTGTCTCTGTGTGTCTCTCAGATAACTAAGCAATGCTAGACTGGTAGGCTGTTCTCGTCTGTCTGTGTCTCTCAGATAACTAAGCAGTGTTAGACTGGTAGGCTGTACTTGTCTCTGTGTGTCTCTCAGATAACAAAGCAATGCTAGACTTGTAGGATGCTATTGTCTCTGTGTCTCTTTAAGATAATTAAACAATGCTAGACTGGTAGGCTCTACTTGTCTCTGTGTGTCTCTCAGGGAACTAAGCAATTCTAGACTGGTAGGCTCTACTTGTCTCTGTGTGTCTCTCAGGAAACTAAGCAATGCTAGACTGGTAGGCTGTACTTGTCTTTGTGTGTCTCTCAGGAAACTAATCAATGCTAGACTGGTAGGCTGTACTTGTCTCTGTGTGTCTCAGATAACTAAGCAATGCTAGACTGGTAAGCTGTTATTGTCTCTGTGTGTTTCTCAGATAACTAAACAATGCTAGACGGTTAGGTAGTACTGGTCTCTGTGTGTCTCTCAGATAACAAAGCAATGCTAGACTGGTAGGCTGTACTTGTCTCTGTGTGTCTCTCAGGAAACTAAGCAATGCTAGAGTGGTTGGCTGTACTTGTCTCTGTGTGTCTCTCAGATAACTAAGCAATGCTAGACAGGAAGGCTGTACTTGTCTCTGCGTGACTCTCAGATAACAAAACAATGCTAGACTGGTAGGCTCTACTTGTCTCTGTGTGTCTCTCAGAACACAAATAAATTCTAGACTGGTAGGCTGTACTTGTCTCTTTGTGTCTTTTAGATAACTAAGCAAAACTAGACTGGTAGGCTGTTCTTTTCTCTGTGTCTCTCTCAGATAACTAAGCAATGCTAGACTGGTAGGATGCTCTTGTCTCTGTGTGTCTCTCAGATAACTAAGCAAAACTAGACTGTTATGATGTTCTTATCTCTGTGTGTCTCTCAGATTATTAAGCAATACTAGACTGGTAAGATGCTCTTGTCTTTGTGTGTCTCTCAGATAAAAAAAAGCAATGCTAGACTTGTAGGATAGTCTTGTCCCTTTGTGTCTCTCTTAGATAACTAAGCATTTCTAGACTGGTAGGATGCTATTGTCTCTGTGTGTCTCTCAGATAACTAAGCAATTCTAGTCTGGTAGGGTGCTCTTGTCTCTGTGTCTCTTTCAGATAATTAAGCAATGCTAGACTGGTAGGCTGTTCTTGTCTCTGTGTGTATCTCAGATAACTAAGCAGAACTAGTCTGGGAGGTTGCTCTTGTCTTTGTGTCTCTCAGATAACTAAGCAAAACTAGTCTGGTAGAGTGCTCTTGTCTCTGTGTCTCTCTCAGATAATTAAGCAATGCTAGACTGGTAGGCTGTTCTTGTCTCTGTGTGTCTCTCAGATAACTAAGCCAAACTAGTCTGGTAGGGTGCTCTTGTCCCTGTGTCTCTCTCAGATAATTAAGCAATGCTAGACTGGTAGGCTGTTCTTGTCTCTGTGTCTCTCTCAGATAACTAAGCAAAACTAGTCTGGTAGGGTGCTCTTGTCTTTGTGTCTCTCTCAGATAATTAAGCAATGCTTGACTGGTAGGCTGTTCATGTCTCTGTGTTTCTCTCAGATAACTAAGCCATGCTAGACTGGTAGGCTGCTCTTGTCTTTGTGTCTCTCAGATAATTAAGCAATGCTAGACTGGTAGGCTGTTCTTAAATCTGTGTGTCTCAGATAACTAAGCAATGCTAGACTGGTAGGCTGCTCTTGTCTCTGTGTGTCTCTCAGATAACTAAGCAATGCTAGACTGGTCGGATGCTCTTGTCTCTGTGTGTTTCTCAGTTAACTATTCCATGTTAGACTGGTAGGCTGTTTTTTCTCTGTGTCTCTCTCAGATAACTAAGCAAAACTAGTCTGTTAAGGTGCTCTTGTCTCTGTGTCTCTCTCAGATAATTAAGCCATGCTAGACTGGTAGGCTGTTCTTGTCTCTGTGTGTCTCTCAGATAACTAAGCAAAACTAGTCTGGTAGGGTGCTCTGGTCTTTGTGTGTCTCTCAGATAACTAAGCATTGCTAGTCTGGTAGGCTTGCTCTGGTCTTTGTGTGTCTCTCATATAACTAATCAATACTAGACTGGTAGGCTGCTCTTGTCTCTCAGATAACTAAGCATTGCTATTCTGGTAGGCTGCTCTGGTCTTTGTGTGTCTCTCAGATAACTAAGCAATACTAGACTGGTAGGCTGCTCTTGTCTCTCAGATAACTAAGCATTGCTAGTCTGGTAGTCTCCTCTGGTCTTTGTGTGTCTCTCAGATAACTATGCAATGCTAGACTGGTAGGATGTTCTTGTCTCTGTGTGTCTCTCATATAACTAATCAATACTAGACTGGTAGGCTGCTCTTGTCTCTCAGATAACTAAGCATTGCTAAACTGGTAGGCTGCTCTGGTCTTTGTGTCTCTCTCATATAACTAATCAATACTAGACTGGTAGGCTGCTCTTATCTCTCATATAACTAAGCATTGCTAGTCTGGTAGGCTCTCTGGTCTTTGTGTGTCTCTCATATAACTAATTAATAATAGACTGGTAGGCTGCTCTTGTCTCTCAGATAACTAAGCATTGCTAGTCTGGTAGTCTGCTCTGGTCTTTGTGTGTCTCTCATATAACTAATCAATACTAGACTGGTAGGCTGCTCTTGTCTCTCAGATAACTAAGCATTGCTAGTCTGGTAGGCTGCTCTGGTCTCGTTGTGTCTCTCATAAAACTAATCAATACTAGACTGGTAGGCTGCTCTTGTCTCTCAGATAACTAAGCATTGCTAGTCTGGTAGGCTGCTCTGGTCTTTGTGTGTCTCTCAGATAACTAAGCAATGCTAGTCTGGTAAGATGCTCTTGTCTCTGTGTTGTTTTCATGACATTGAGGCCCTTTGAAACATAAAATGATAATTGCAGACGTAACACTAGATACTGGCAATGTCGCTAATATCTGTAATATTCTATAAATGATCGCATACATTGTTCTATCACTCCAATATAAGCCTCCGATATCAATTCTACATCTTTCTCACCTTGATTCTTGATATAAATTTACAAAGCTATTAATAGAGTTAGTAACGGTTCTTTGAGGTATAATCCCTTTCTGAATCCTGAAAATCATTCTATACACAAATAGTTATTTTAGAAATAATTTATTATAAATAATCAATGGTTAAGACCAAAAACCCCCATTAGCAAACTTTGGTAACCCATGGGGATAGAAGATTCGCTACTTCTATATAATAATAATAATAATAATAATTATTATTATAATAATAACAATAATATAAAACTGTGAGTAATTAAAGATACCAGTTAAATTATATACATATATAGAGTTAGTAAGTATATGTGTACATTTATCTACTAACTTTATAAACATGATTTAGATTCGAAATTACGAAATATTTTGGATGGATAAAACACTTTTCTATCTCTTTTGATTTAAAGAAAACCATGTGTTACTGTCTCAATATAAAGATTTGTGATTTTGTTTTTTGGTTCCTAAAATAGTTAGTTTTGTTTTATAATATTATACATAAGTTTGGCCTCTTTAAATATTAAACTGTAAGAAAAATTTAAAGTTACATTCATGTTATATAGAAATAGCTAAACACATATCACCTATGAAGCTAAGAAGCTTTAAGTTTGTCTTTATATGTAAAATTAACTGCAGAATGGTTCTATTTCCATGGACATATTTTTATATAAATTTCTAATTAGATACCCGATGCAACCATTTTATCCTCTCTATTTTCCTCCAGGATATCTCAAAGATTACTCGATACGTCTTATTTTCCTTTTTCCTCAGTCTCCATGTCTCGGCTTAGTATGTAACATTTCACACAGCTTCTTCCTTATATCCAGGTCCAGTTTACTAGTCAGTAACAAGCTCTGGTGAAAGTAATCTTGGCCCTTGATATTCCAGGTCCAGTTTACTAGTCAGTAACATCCTCTGGTGAAAGTAATTTTGGCCATTGCTTTCCAGGTCCAGTTTACTAGTAAGTAATATCTTCCTCTGTTGAAAGTAATCGTGGCCATTGATCTCCAGGTTCAGTTTAATAGTCAGTAACATCTTCCTGTGGTGAAATTAGTCGTGGCGATTACTTTCCAGGTCCAGGTTTCTAGTCACTAACATCTTCCTCTGTTGAAAGTAATCGTGGCAATTGCTTTCCAGGTCCAGTTTACTAGTAAGTAATATCTTCCTCTGTTGAAAGTAATCGTGGCCATTGATCTCCAGGTCCAGTTTACTAGTCAGTAACATCCTCTGGTGAAAGTAATTTTGGCCATTGCTTTCCAGGTCCAGTTTACTAGTAAGTAATCCTCTGTTGAAAGTAATCGTGGCCATTGATCTCCAGGTTCAGTTTAATAGTCAGTAACATCTTCCTGTGGTGAAATTAGTCGTGGCCATTACTTTCCAGGTCCAGGTTTCTAGTCACTAACATCTTCCTCTGTTGAAAGTAATCGTGGCAATTGCTCTCCAGGTACAGTTTACTAGTCAATAACATCTTCCTCTTGTGAAATTAGTCTTAACCATTACTTTCCAGGTACAGTTTAATATTCAGTAACATCTTCCTCTGTTTAAAGTAATCTTTGCCATTGCTTTCCAGGTCCAGTTTACTATTCAGTAACATCTTCCTATGTTAAAAGTAACCTAAACCATTGCTCTCCAGGTTCAGTTTACTAGTCAATAACACCCTCTGGTGAAAGTAATTTTGGCCATTGCCCTCCAAGTCCAGTTTCTAGTTAGTAACATCTTATTCTGTTGAAAGTAATCTTGACCATCGCTCTCCAAGTTCAGTTTACTAGTCAGTAACATCTTCCTCTGTTGAAAGTAATTGTGGCAATTGCTCACTAGGTACAGTTTACTAGTCAGTAACATCTTCTTCTGATGAAAGTAATCTTTGCCATTACAATCCAGGTTCAGTTTACTAGTCAGTTACATCTTCCTCTTTTGAAAGTAATCTTAGCCATTGCCCTCCAGGTCCAGCTTCTAGTCAGTAACATCTTAATCTGTTGAAAGTAATCTTGACCATTGCTCTCCTAGTTCAGTTTACTAGTCAGTAACATCCCCCTCTGTTTAAACTAACCTAAACCATTGATCTCCAGGTTCTGTTTACTAGTCAGTAACATCCTCTGGTGAAAGTAATCTTGGCCATTGCTCTCCAAGTCCAGTTTACTAGTCAGTTACATCTTCCTCTGTTGAAAGTAACCTTAGCCATTGCTTTCAGAGTTCAGTTTAATAGTCAGTAACATCTTCCTCTGTTGAAAGTAACCTTGGCCATTGCTCTCCAGGTTCAGTTAGTACTCAGTAACATCTATTGGTGAAAGTAATCTTGGCCATTGCTCTCCAGGTCCAGTTTACTAGTCAGTTACATCCTCTGGTGAAAGTAGTCTTGGCCATTGCTCTCCAGGTCCAGTTTACTAGTCAGTAACATCTTCTTCTGTTTAAAGTAACATTGGCCATTGCTTTCAAACTCCAGTTTTCTAGTCAGTAACATCCTATGCTGAAGTAATTTTGGCCATTGCTCTACAAGTCCAGTTTTTACTCAGTAACATCTTCCTCTTTTGAAAGTAATCTTGTCCATTGCTCTCCAGGTCCTGTTTACTAGTCAGTAACATCCTCTGTTGAAAGTAACCTTGGCCATTGCTTTCCTGGTCCTGTTTTCTAACAGTAACATCTTCTGGTGAAAGTAGTCTTGGCCATTGCTCTTCAGGTCCAGTTTACTAGTCAGTTACATATTCCTTTGTTTAAAGTAACATTGGCCATTGCTCTCCAGGTCCAGTTTTCTAGTCATTAACATCCTATGTTAAACTAATTTGGCCATTGCTTTCCAGGTCCAGATATCTAGTCAGTAACATCTTCTGGTGAAAGTAGTCTTGGCCATTGCTCTCCAGGCCCAGTTTACTAGTCAGTAACATCTTCCTCTGCTTAAAGTAACATTGGCCATTGCTTTCCAGGTCCAGTTTTCTAGTCAGTAACATCCTCTGGTGAAAGTAGTCTTAGTCATTGTTCTCCATGTCCAGTTTACTAGTTATTAACATCTTCCTCTGGTGAAAGTAATTTTGTTAAAGTAACCTTGGCCATTGCTCTCCAGGTCCAAATTACTAGTCAGTAACATCTTCCTCTGCTTAAAGTAACATTGGCCATTGCTTTCCAGGTCCAGTTTTCTAGTCAGTAACATCCTCTTGTGAAAGTAGTCTTTGTCATTGCTCTCCAGGTCCAGTTTACTAGTCAGTAACATCATCTGTTAAAAGTAATCTTGACCATTGCTCTCCAGGTCCAGTTTACTAGTCAGTAACATATTCCTCTGTTGAAAGTAACGTTTGCTATTTTTCTCAAAGTCCAGTTTACTATTCAGTAACATCTTCCTCTGTTGAAAGTAACCTTGGCCATTGTTTTCCTGGTCCTGTTTTCTAACAGTAACATCTTCTGGTGAAAGTAGTCTTGGCCATGGCTCTTCAGGTCCAGTTTACTAGTCAGTTACAAATTCTTTTGTTTAAAGTAACATTGGCCATTGCTCTCCAGGTCCAGTTTCTAGTCAGTAACATCCTCTGTTAAACTAATTTTGGCCATTGCTTTCCAGGTCCGGTTATCTAGTCAGTAACATCTTCTGATGAAAGTAGTCTTGGCCATTGCTCTCCAGGTCCAGTTTACTAATCAGTAATCATCTTCCTCTGCTTAAAGTAACATTGGCCATTGCTTTCCAGGTCCAGTTTTCTAGTCAGTAACATCCTCTTGTGAAAGTAGTCTTAGTCATTGCTCTCCATGTCCAGTTTACTAGTTATTAACATCTTCCTCTGGTGAGAGTAATTTTGTTAAAGTAACCTTGGCCATTGCTCTCCAGGTCCAGTTTACTATTCAGTAACATCTTCCTCTGATTAAAGTAACATTGGCCATTGCTTTCTAGGTCCAGTTTACTAGTCACTAACATCTTCCTCTGGTGAAAGTATTTTTAGCCATTGCTCTCCAGGTCCAGTTTACTAGTCAGTAACATCTTCATCTGCTTAAAGTAACATTGGCCATTGCTTTCCAGGTCCAGTTTTCTAGTCAGTAACATCCTCTTGTGAAAGTAGTCTTTGTCACTGCTCTCCAGGTCCAGTTTACTAGTCAGTAACATCATCTGTTAAAAGTAATCTTGGCCATTGCTCTCCAGGTCCTGTTTACTAGTCAGTAACATATTCCTCTGTTGAAAGTAACGTTTGCCACTTTTCTCAAAGTCCAGTTTACTATTCAGTAACATCTTCCTCTGTTGAAAGTATTCTTGGCCATTGCTCTCCAGGTCCAGTTTACTAGTCAGTAACATCTTCCTCTGTTGAAAGTAACGTTTGCCATCGCTCTCAAAGTCCAGTTTACTAGTCAGTAACATCTTCCTCTGGTGAAAGTATTCTTGGCCATTGCTCTCCAGGTTCAGTTTACTAGTCAGTAACATCTTCCTCTGGTGAAAGTATTCTTGGCCATTGCTCTCAAAGTCCAGTTTACTATTCAGTAACATCTTCCTCTGCTGAAAGTAATCTTCGCCATTGCTCTCCACATCCAGTTTACTTGTCAGTAACATCCCCTGATGAAAGTAGTCTTGGCCATTGCTCTCCACATCCAGTTTACTTGTCAGTAACATTCCCTGGTGAAAGTAATCTTGGCCATTGCTAATATTAACTTTATCTCTCGTATACACTAAGCGTCCATCGCAAATTAACTTGCTAAATATTTGAAATTATCCACATTCTCCAGTTGTTGGTTAACTACAGCATGATTAAATGTTTCTTTTTTCTTGAAATCCTTCGTCATTTTTGAATTCTCTATGTTATTTTCTATTCAATCTACTCTACCGGCTTCAACCAGTTTGTTAATCTTAAATCAAAACTCTTCTTCTTTCTTGGCCAGTGTCAATATCTTCTACAAATTTCACCTTACGTATATCATGTATTATATTTTTATATATTCAAATCCAAATAAACACAAATAAAAGCGAAATTATATCATATAGTGCACCAATGTGTATTCTAGTCCAAACATCTGGTATAGGTGTTCATAGCCTTCACATAGTCAATTCTTATAGTCCCTGATTTCTCATTACGAAGTTTTGTGTACTAGCTAGACCCGTCTCCCTACCCCTTCCCGTCCTTAAAATACACCCCAACCTGTAATTTGGGGAGCTCCCAGACATTACCTGAGGTAAGCAGGAGAAGGAAGGTCGTGATAGCTGACTCACGCTCTATGGGAAAGATAATGGCCTCGATACTATCGACTATTAAGGTCCAGAGGTCGATATATAACTCATTAACTTGAGAAATCGACCAACACAAAGATGCAGTCGTACGTGACCGATTATAAGGTCACCCAAGCATAACAGTTTAAGAAATATAGCTTCATAGCATTTTAATTCAATTTTATGGATACTTATTGGTATAAGATTAAATAAAATAAGGTGGGAATTTAATGGTTGAACAGTAATAACACTTTTCACGCCACGGATAACACCAAGCTGAGGTAGGTAGTGTAGCTCGAAATCTATAAGGCATCGGTATTTCATTTGTGTTACCTTTAAAAAACAATGATATTTTTATCTATGCATCAGATTAAAGATATTTTTCAAATAAAACAAAATGGTCTATTAATCATTATTATTAATTTGATGCCGAGTTCTCTGTTGTTAGGAGAATAGTATAGAAAAAAAACCTCCCAAGTGTTTTCTGGTTTAGACATAATATTGTGTCAAACTGCCCGGTTAATTCTTGATTGTGAAACAGACTCTTGACAAATGTTGTTATTGAAAATATTTTAAAAAGCCTTGTCGTGGGGGAGTACTTTCTAAAGAAATATTTTGCTTTGGATGAGATAAGTATGTTTTTTTAAAAAAGAAAATGTAACTGAACCTAAGATGTTTGATTGATATCATATTAAGGAAAGTAGTATTCCTAAGTATCAATTACTATCATTGTAAATGACACCGAGATATTATTGTTAGGACACTTCAAATTGAAATATGAATAACACACTTTGGTGTCGTGACTACTGGAGCTGGTAGTTAATGTGATTTATTGATATTATCCACATCATGACGTGTCTATTGGTGCTGGTAGTTAATGTGATATATTGATGTTATCCACATCATGACGTGTCAATTGGAACTAGTAGTTAATGTGTTATATTGATGTTATCCACTATATGACGTGTCTATTGGTGCTAGTAGTTAATGTGACATATTGATGTTATCCACGATATGACGTGTCTATTGATGCTGGTAGTTAATGTGATATATTGATGTTATCCACGATATGACGTGTCTACTGATGATGGTAGTTAATGTGACATATTGATGTTATCTACGATATGACGTGTCTATTGGTGCTGGTAGTTAATGTGATATATTGATGTTATCCACGATATGACGTGACTACTGGTGCTGGTAATTAATGTGTTATATTGATGTTATCCACGATATGACGTGTCTACTGATGCTGGTAGTTAATGTGACATATTGATGTTATCTACGATATGACGTGTCTATTGGTGCTAGTAGTTAATGTGTAATATTGATGTTA
>CABFVX010011339.1:0-11015 GCA_902151425.1 Timema shepardi | reverse complement strand
AAGTTAATTCCCTGACTTTTCCCGGTTTTCCCTGACCTAGCAAAATTCCCTGACTATTCCCGGTTTTCCCTGTCTGTAGCCACCCAGTATTTTACACAATAAAGGTGGAACTTTATTTGTGTAGAAAGGGAAGGGGGAACAAGTACCAAAAAAAGTGTTTTTGAAACTTAATACCCTCCCCTCCCCTCCCCCAGTTAATGTTAGAAAATTGCAAATTTCACTAAGGAAATGAGGTAAACAACATAAACAAATTGAAAATTAGCTTGATTATGATTGGACCCTTCAGATCTTTGAATTCATAAAATGACTCCTGAGGATATTTGGGAATTAAAATTAAAATAAAATTTTAGGTTTTTTTTTCACCTTCAAACTTTGATTCTGATTTTATTTATAGCTATAGCCCTTACTGGTGGTTTAGTCAACTTCACTATAAGACAAATCCAGCACCCAGAACCAATACTGTTAATTTACCATTAATTTTAACAAGACCAGAATTGATGAAAATATACAACATAACAATTGACAATTAACTTTTGAGTCTAAGTAAAAGCTGATGAATATTCAAAGAGAAATCAAAGTTTTCGAAGTGTCACACACCCCTAAAAATAGCCCCAATGTTTAAGAGAAAATATTATTAGCTAGGACAAAAAATATGTTGGTGTGTGGTTCGAAGACATAAATTAATCAAATAAATCTACAAATTTCTCATAGTTTTGAAATATAAACATGCAAATTACTTGGCTATAAAGTAACTTTGTAGATTAAAATAAGGTTGACAACTTTCTTGTTTACAACTACAGATGGATCAAATCTATATTTTCTTGAATTTGAATCTTGGAAAAAATTATGTTTAACTTACCCAAATTGGTGTAATTTTATTTTATTAGTTTTAACTTCATTCACAATAAGTGGTAAATCTATGACTGTGGTTTGGCTGTTAGGTTTTTACTTTGAATATGTTGGCAACATATTAGCTCTAAAAATATATATTAAGACAAGATTTAATTTTAATTCTTTTCATCTTAATAAGTAGGAAATTTGTTCAAATCTTGAATATTCTAAAGGAGTTGAAGGGCCCATAACTTACTTATAATACACATGCTCCTATCTTCAATTCAAATGTAAAGGCAAAGAAAAGCTCATCATTGTAAAGTTTTATAGTGGACTGATGTTTTCAATGTTACATCCATTGAAACAATTTCAAATATTTCATATATAAAACTTTAAAAATATATTTTAATTTCATTACATAGCTATATTATTTAGTGGGGAGGTGTGGAAAAAATATCAAAACAATTTACCCGTGTATTTCCATGAGAATTTGTGGTTTGAGGCCTTCGCTCTCTTTCTGGTTTCTCAGGTTTCTTTTTTTCTGGTAGCTTTTCTGGTGCATTTGATATGATGGCAACCCCTGAAAAACATTAATTATTATATGCGTGGCTGAGGGAGAAGTTTGGAAAGATTAATAGGAATGGAAGAGGGTGTGCCAGATGACCTGTAGAGACAGAAATGTCAGATGATGATGATGATGATGATGAATTATTATAAATACTGTACATACCTAATCATGCCATTCCCTTACAGGTTAGTCAAGAAAGTGTGCATATACCTCAAAAAACAACTCTGTACTTAATCTATCCTCAACAAATTTCTCCACACTTTACTACCCTTGCATATTCCCTTTGCTTCAACATCATCCATACACCGAGTCATACATGCTCTTTTTTTCTTAAACTCTCTAACTCTCTATGTTTATCTTTTTCACACATTCTTCTATGCCATTTAGCCATATATTGCATGGCCTATCACTTTCTTTTGAGCCACACACTCTACCTTCATATATTTGCTTCATCCCTCATTCCACTCTCATCCTCTCAACAGACCCAAACCAACGTAAGATGCATTTCTTAGATATCTCATACCAACTGCACTCACCTTGTCTTGTGTTTCTGCTGACAAACCCAGGCTTCACATCCATAAAACAAGGTTGGTATTAACACACTTTTATGGACTGTCATCTTTGCCTCTTTTGATACTACTTTATTCTTTGGGAAAGTTCACATGCATCCAACTACTCTTTAAGGTGGATTCCCCCGTTTCTTTATTTCATCATCTATACTTCCATGTTTACAGAAAATTATGCCCAGATACACAATATCATACAATTTTCCATTTATACTAAGCTGAAAATAATTTCTTGACACATCCTTATCAAAAATACATTCTGACCGTCACCATATTCAAACGATTTAATACATTCTGCTAGTCATTTTCATTCTCTGCCATTAATACAGAAATATCTGCACTCTCACATTCACATTGTCCAGTTGTACATCAACCGCATCTTCACTCATACACTTATCCATGAATACATTAAACAATCATGGAGACCTAACACAACCTTGTCTAACACCCTGTACAATGTTGAACCCTTCGCTCAAAACTCCATCCACCCTAATGCACACTTTACTTCCATCATACACCACCAAAATTTCATTTACTAACCATGCATCCACACCATACTCTCTTGAAAATAAACTTTCTTCCTTATTGCCATACATTTCTCGATCAGTTGTTGCAATATAAATATTTGGCCATGCAACTTCTATCTGGCATGAAAACACATTGCACACCCAAAATCTTGTCCACAGTTTTTTCATACACCCTCTCAATTGACACTCTCCCAAAAACTTTGCCTGGAACACTCAACAAACTAATTGGCCTTATAATTCTTACATTCCCTTCTACTGCCTTTGTACAAAGGAACTAAGCCAGCAGTCTTCCTATCATTAGGAACATTCAAAATCCCAGTACACACACAATCTGGCAAATAATACCATGCCCTCACACTGATGCATTTCACTTGTAACCCCATATAGCAGAAGTTGCTTTGCCATTCTTTAACACTTTAGTAGCTTTTAACACCTCAGCCTCATTAATTATTTCACTAATCATAGCATTTTTCCATTTTATGCTACTTTCTCTAAGTTTTTCCTATACAATTGCCTATTTAGAAAAATAAACTTTAAATTTGTGTTATTCATGGGAAAACAGTAAAGTTCACTTATAAATGAGCATCAACTAAAATGTGAATTCTGCATGTTCCTAGTAATTGATATTAAAGCTGGGAGCACAACAATTTTTTAGCATTTTATTTATTATTATTATTATTATTATTATCTTACTACCCGTTTGGGTTGTACGCACTTACACTAATGTGTAATAGTAGGGTAATTGTGAGATGAAATGAAGGACCTACAGTTTTACGTGGAATCCGAACTATGGTGGAGGCCTGGCTTTCCACACATTCACATGTTGTAATTAATACACGTCTTGTCAGAGGTGAAGGAAGGGTTTGGTAATCAGATAAATTTGTGCCGGGACTGAGGGTTAAACCCCAAACCCCCACCACAGAAGTCTGACACCTTACCCCTATACCGCCAGGTCACCCAGTATTTTATTTAGCTGTCATAACATAATTATTCTTACCATAACTATGAATATAGCTAAAATAGTAGTTAATTAATGCAATACACAAAATACAACCAATCTTATCAATCCAAACAGATAAATCACATGAGAAATATAAGTTTCGCGTGGCAAAACAAACAAACAAACAATAATAGCTGCCGCAAACATGGCTTAAACAGACCTCTGTCTTGGTGTTGCCAAACTTCAATAGTCCGGCCTGTTACTAAAGATGACCAGGGTCGAATGCATTTTGTTAGTTCCAGAAATAGCTAGTTAAAACTGATATTGATGAAGTGGCTTTGATGAAACTAGTTTTAACTAATGAAATCATTTTTTAAAATATTTAGGATCCCTACTGTGACCAACACAAGAATATGTCAAGTAGGAGAAAACTTGGCCGGACATCGAGTATGATGAATCACCCCTAAAATACACAAAATTTTGGGTGGCCGTACAACCCTATGTCAAATTTGTTTTTGTTAGCAAAAATATTACAATAGTCAGATTTCGTTTAAGCATTATATGCCAAACTCAAGTTATTTTCAATGTGCGTTCAGTAGGGGTCTGTGAGCTTGTTTTTTTATTTGAGTCAAACTCTAGTCGAGTATTTCTAAAAGCTCCCGAGTTCGAGTATTGTATATTCATAGTTTTAAAATGTCAGAAAGTATATTAAAACACATGTTCTTAAAAGATGAATGACAATCATTTTTATAATTAGTTAATAATTTTGAAAAAAAAAAGTTAAATAATGGAAATATTGGTTTTTAAATTAGAAATCACACCTGTACAACACAATTTAAAAATAAGAAAAACACTCAAATAAAAATTAATAAAAAAACGATTAAAATGGTTTCAACACTCATGTCCTTAAGGACATTAAAATTACACTAACAATTACAAAAATAAGTTTATTATATTTGGAAGAAAGTATAGGAAAAGTAGGTAGAAACATATAAAAGGGGGACAAACACAATATGGCCTTTACAATGAAAAGAAGAACACAGTTCACACTTTACACTGCTACCAATGGACAAAGAGGTAATGGTTGCATCTTGAAGAAATAAGTTAATAAAATTAATAATCGCATGATGGCTTGGAAATATATAACACAACAGTGTAGAAACACTGTACACTAATGTGAACTGATAGTGAAGGAAGCCAACCTGAAAGGATAGTTAGGTTAGGCCTAGATAGGAACAAACACACATCTCTCTTCATGTCTTCTTAAGCTTTTCCACTTCTTCAAAACTTCCCCAGTTGCACAATAGTTTGAATTTTCGGGAATATTACTTTTTCAATAATGTCTCTTCATATGAAAAATAAATATTTCATAAAATTCAAAACAATATGCAGCTGTGGAAGTATGAAGAAGTGGGAAGTTTAAAAGTGTAGAAATAAAATAGAGAAGTGGGTTTGTTTATATTTAGGCCTAACCTAACTATCCTTTCAGGTTGGCTTCCTTCACTATCACTTTACATTATTGTAGTAGGTTTCTACACTGTTTTGATAAAAAGTTAATAGAATTGGTGTTTTAACAAGCTAATATTTCCCCAAAATATGCTTCAGTAACTTAATTTACCGTATAAGAAAACATAGAAATCATAAACAATTAGAAATTTGAAGTCTTTCATATTTCATTTATTATTCCTTGGTGTAATTGTGCATTATCCTGTATTCTGTTCCATTTCCATTCCTTTATGCCCAGTTGCACATGCTCTCTGTACAGGATCTCGTTAGACATTTTATTGAGAAATTTACTTCCCTCACTTTTTAATGTTTATAAAAGTTGATGCTGATAAATTAAATAATATGACTAAAATAATATTTATAGCAAACAATATTAAATAATAAATGCTTTTTTCATTTAAATGTGGTAAGTTTGGTAAGATATGTATTGATTTTAAATAGGTTAACCAACATAATTCTATAACTAAATAGTATCTAAGCTAGAGCTAGTTTTGTAGCTAAGCGTATTAATTGATTCAAGTTTTAAATATCTTAGATTTGAAAACATTTAATATAGGATATTTTTGATATTACATTTTAATTTAACACGAATTATTATTTTAGAAAGGGACCAGGTAAAAATAGTAAAAAGAATCTTTAATTTATTTAGTAATCTTCTAAGCTATTTTTATTTTCATAGCATTGTCATGGCAATACAAGTGAACAATTTCAATCAAGTACAATTCAAAATGGACAAAAATATTAAATAAATGTATTGGTCGAAAGTGGTTTTAAAGCTCTATTACATCATTAATGTTAAGATTGAAATTAATTTTTAACAATTTAAGTAACTAAATGATTTATAAATGGAAATGCTGATATTATCTCAATTAAATAGACTAAGCTTAGTATTGCGTTTTAAAAATTGATTAAGTACATCAAGTAGAAGCTCGAAAATGACGGGCCTGCAAAACTTTCGATCTCATGCTCGAGCTTGAACGACAAGCTCGAGTTTGAGCTTGAAATATGAGTACTCGCAGAGCCCTGGCATTCAGGCAAAGTTATTAAATATGTTTAGCCTACTTTCAATGTTTATTAAATTCAGCCATTGTAGTGCCATTGTTTATTTACTTTCATTAACAGGTCATTGGTACTGCAAATAAGATTTTCTTATTAGGTGCACTTTTACCAAATGGTAAATAGTGATACACTCCATTGGGCCTCATTGTTAAGTATTGAATTATGGAATAATGATATAAGTGAGTAAAGTGCACATTAATACAACTGTCGTCAACTCACCCACATCTGCGTGTTTCAATGCACCCACATCATTAGTACCATCACCACACATGAGTGTAGTGTACCCCAACGATTTGAGTGCCACAATTACTAGTTCCTTTTGTTTGGGAGCAACTCTAGCAAATACAGAAATATGAGGAAGAATCTGGTGCAAGAATGTTCTATGATGTTCCATCAAGAATGTTAAACCCTAAAAATAAAAATAGCAAAATGTATACAAAAATTCAAATACAGATATAACATGAATTTAACAAAATGTAGTCACAATTTAAGTTTGATATAAAATCAGTCATAAGTCACCTCTCCAGTGAGGCATAGGTCATATTTTGCAACTAGCTCTTTGTAGTTCTTCTGAGGTAGAACTGTCAAACGTTGTGATTGGTCGATGCTTTCCCAGACCCACTCTTCATTGGGTAGCTCTGTAAGGATAAGTGTGGACGATTTCTGGTTGAAACGAAGTTCTTTAGCGACATGGCATGCTGTGAGTGGGTTATCACCAGTTATCATAGCAACCTATAACCATAAAATAGAACTTAAGCCCCTCCAAAAAAGTATTCTTGACAAAATCTGACAATTTCTGAAAAGCGATACATAGTGTATGTATAGCTCTAGTTGATCATGCTCAAAATGTTGGGTAAAAATACAAGAAAATTAGCTAGTTTGAAGAGTATTTGCTTTTATTATGTGTGTCCATGCCACCTCTTTATAAATTTACTATTTTTGGTTTTCGTGTCCATCAAATTATGATCAATCTATTGAAAAAGGGAAATTTATAAAATTAGGTAACTAAAAGCTAATATTTAGGTTATCTGAAAAGTAAGTTCCGTTTGAATATACGTCTCGCGCATCTCGACAGTTGCCATTTTGCGCAAGCAAAGTGTCTTCTTAATTCAATTGGCAAGCCACAGACACTATTACAATGAAGTTTATATCATATGTTTGTTTATTATACAGGATATTTTTGGTATAAAGGTGTGGCTTATTTTCAGGACAATACAGTAATAATTAGGGGTGTGAGAAGCTTTGAAAAATTTGAGGCCCAAGTGAATTTTGGTGTACTTTGTATTTGATTCAAACCCATGTTTGACTTCGGCATATATTCGAAGCTTCATCTATTATTAAAAGTCTAGTTGATTATTTTACACTTATATTTTACATCAAATAAAAATGAACTGATATTACCTCAAGAAATAAAATATATTTTATCGTTTTGAGTTTTACAAGTTTGCTTTATTTTCTTGGTGGAACTTGGAAAATTTCCTTAACACTTTGAATTTCAAGACGCCCATAACATCAAACCCCCCCTTTATAACAAACATTGATTGGCACCAAATGAAGATGAGTTTATTCCTCTTGAAAGTGAAGATTAAAATAAATAATGAAAGTCTTTTTAATTTTCAGAGTGTTGAATTAAACTTTTGAAGTTTTTTTTAATATTGAAAATATCTTTTTAATATTCTAAAATTCACACACAAAGCCATTTCAGTTGTTTACTACATGAATCAGTATGTTCAATTCAAATTCCTTTTAATGTGTAGGCTAGCGGCAGGCTTGAGAGATAGTTTAGTCCATGTGTGAGGAACATGACATTCCTTAATTTATTTTTAAAAAAAACATACGCAAATAGTGAGTACTTATAAACAAAAATTGCAGTTAATTTAGATACAATCTTAAAAGATTTTACTAAACATTGAATTAAATAAAATCTAAAAAAAATAGCTTATTGTATACAGATTACATGAAGAATTAATTTATGAGTAAAATTATCATCATCAAGGTTGGATTATTTTCGAAATTGGCTATAGGCGCTTTCAAAATCAAAACCATATTTTTTTTAGTAATTCACTGGGCAAGATTTAAATGAATTTATAAAATCAAAAGTTTCCTTATTGATTCATAAAACAGAAAAAGTAAACATTTTTAACACTGGACTTCTCAAACCTATAAACAAACGCACCTGCCAAATTAACTTAAACTCATATTTTTCTATAATGTTTTTCTTGTTCTCGAACGTCCATTAACTCTTGTAATTTCTTAATTTGTATCTTATGTGTGAAAGGTTAGTAAAACACCCTACAGGGAAAATCCAATAATATTAAAGAAAATGCATGTTTTTGAACTACTCACTCAGGATGTACACATAAAGTGTTTTTAATACAATGGTAAAGTGAATATTACATTTATATGCTGGCAATAAGCTACAAATATTAGTGTTAAGAAAAATAAATGTAATATTTAGTTTGACGTTAGATAAATATACTCAATGTCAAGATAATATTTTTACTCAAAATTAAATAGTAACATATTCTAACTTTGATTTGGCATCAAGAATATTTCCCATATTTGGCTCGACTTCGGTTCATACCAAAAAAGTGGACTTCGCACACCCCTAGTAATAATTAATGAATATTTACTTTACCTCACAAGAATTGTTATTAAAAATATATTAACATGTTTAAGCACATTGTGGGATTTTCAATGGACTAAAACCTTGTCAATTTTTTTTTAGTTTGGTTAGATTCAAGTTATTGAGTTTAATAATATAAGATTCGAAGCAATATCAATATTATTGATTAGACTAGGGCTCTGCAAGTACATGCATTTCAATCTCAATCTCGAGCTTGTTGCTTAACCTCTCCTTCCTACCAGCACACTTATTATCACATTCAATGTCACAATAATAATACAGTATATAACACAATGTTTAGTTTTATATCTATCTCTTTATTCATAGTGCTGCCATCTAAAAAGTGATATCATAACAGAAAAACAGTCATATGTGGACAGTCAACCTTGTCTTTAAAAATGTGTTTTTTTCTTTATCTACACTAAGGAATTATAAACGAAATATGAAACACTTCATATTTCTTTGTTTAAGATTCTTACGTTTTCTTATAGGGTAAATTAAGTGACTGAAGCATATTTTGGGGAAAGATTATCTTATTAAAATATTATTTTTACTAACTTTTCATCAAGACAGTGTAGAAACACTCTAAAATAATGTAAAGTGATAGTGAAGGAAGCCAACCTGAAAGGATAGTTAGGTTAGGGTTAGATACAAACAAACAAACACACGTCTCTATTTCTTCTTATACTTTTACACTTCCCACTTTTTCAAACTCCCACAGTTGCACATGGTTTTGAATTTTCGGAAATATTTATTTTCCATATGAAAAGACATTAATGAAAAAATAATATTCCCAAAAATTCAAACTAATGCGACACTGTAGAGGTTTTAAAGAAGTGGAAAGTGTTATAGTTTAAGAAGAAATGAAGAGAGAAGTGTGATTGTTCCTTTCAGGTTGACTTCCTTCACTATCACTTACCTTACATCACTGTACAGTGTTTCTACACCGTACGCACTCACGCTAATGTGTAATGGTAGGGTGATTGTGAGATGAAATGGAGGACCTACAGTTTAACGTGGAATCCAAACGACAGTGGAGGCCTGGCATTCAATATCCTTAAAGACATGAGTGTTGAAACCATTTTAATTATTTGTTTTTTTATTAAATCTTTATTTGAGTGGTGTTCTTGTTTTTAAAATTGTGTATTATAAGTGTTATTACTAATTTAAAAACCGATATTTCCATTATTTAACTTTTGTTTTTCAAAAGTATTTACTATTTATGAGAGATGGGATGAATCCACTATTTACATTTTATTTTCAAATCTCGAATCCAAATCCTAGCAAATTGTTAGAGATTTTAATGATTTACAAATATACCTACATTACAAAATATAAGCCTAAGCTATAAATTAAGATTCATTTCAATCATGCTTTAAATTTTAATCAACCCCAACCACCACTTGCAAAATACAGGTTAAAATCCAGCCAAATTAAACAATCTAGATTCATATTATTGTTTAAAAATCAAATCAATCAAAATGTACATGTCTTTTAGTTATTTTAAAAGTGTTTTTAGAATGAGTTAAGTTTCTAAAAAAAAACATGTGAAATAAACAGATTAGGCCTAGTTATTCTTTGATCAACTTTAATCATCATTAAAGGATATTTTATTGTATTAAGATAGCAAAAATAAAAGTACAAACAGATATTTTTAATAAAGACTAAAACAACATGCTTAGCAATTAAACATACATTGGAAATAGTGAACTCAATAATGCCTAAGTATGTATTATAATTATTTTCTTATATATCCATCATCCATCTTCGCATAGAAAACAAGAAATATATTCGATTCTTGCGATATATCGATTTCTGAGAATACATTCTATTTAAAACACGAACATATTTTCGACTGTTGCATTATGTTCATTCCTATTTTATTAGGCAGGACTACGTTTGAATATTTTTACAATGACTTAAATAACGCATTTAAAAAAGATAGTAAACTCTTAGTTAAAATCAATTTAAAAACAAATTATGAATTAGCAAGTCGTTATTTGATTCTTAAAACTTGAGAGCACTTACTAAGTGATCAGATTACCTGAATAGACTTTTAAAAAACAATCTAAATAGTTTTATCAGTGTCCTACTGCCGATAGTATTTATTTTTCATGAAACCCAACAAAATATCTAACTTAAGTATAGTATGCAATGAATTGGTTTTTTTTTTCACAGTTGTAGATAAATAAAACCAGATGGGTAAGAGTTAACAGTATAGTTATTTGAATCATCACTCTCAGTAGCGGATTTAGGCTTAGGCCCGTGAGGCCCGGGCCTAGGGCGGCAAATTTTGAGGGGCGCCTAAATTTTTAAGATGACTAAAATTAAAAATCGATTGGGTTCTGGAGAAAGATCATTTTCCACTCTGAAAAGAGTGAAAAGTTATTTG
>CABFVX010011338.1:0-11022 GCA_902151425.1 Timema shepardi | reverse complement strand
GGTCGAGTTTCTCCCTGGAAGATACGCCTACCTCAATGCCACTTCGACCTTGCCAAGTTCCCTAAAGCGACCACCCCACATTTTTTATACGAGAAGACCTTTAATGAGCTCCTCGCAAACCGCTTTCTGGGTTTTAAATGCATTTACATGAATAGCTCAAAATGTGAGGCCTCCGTGGGATGCGCTTTTATTGTGGCAGTATCCAATTTTAAATTTGGTTTACCTCAAGAAACCAGTGTTTTTACGGCTGAACTCTATGCCATGTTTAAATCGTTATGTTTTTTTTATCATAAGTGTCACCGTTCTGTTCTTATCTGCACGGATTCCATGAGTGCTCTGTTGGCGTTGTCCACTCTATACTCGTGGAATCCCCTCGTGCAGATGATACATGAAATAATTTTAAAAATTGATTCATTAAGCACCCTTATTGCCTTTTGCTGGATTCCTGGTCACGCCGGTCTTTCAGGAAATGAACTGGCGGACCAGGCGTCCAAGGAGGCAGCAAGCTTGCCTCTTGAGGCAAGTCTGGGTGTCATGTTTTTAGATCTAAAGGGCTATGTTCGGCGTGGGGTCTTACGCACCTGGCACGAGCAGTGGGTTTCGACTCCTGCTCAAAACAAGCTTCGGCCTATCAGAGATGGTGTGTCGCAGTGGCCCTCTTCTATACGAAAGTCTAGAAGAGAGGAGGTCATCGTGACGAGACTACGCATCGGACACACATCATTGACACATGGATGTTTATTGAGAGGGGATCCACCTCCAGTGTGTGAGTTTTGTGATGCTCCCCTTAGTGTGCACCACATTTTGGTGGCGTGTCGCAAACTAGCCCCTATCCGCCTGGCTCTTGATTTTAGAGGTGACCTACGTTTTATATTACGTGATAGTGCGGATGGAGTTATTTGTTTACTTCGTTTTATACGCCAGGCGGATCTTTTTAATGCCATTTGAGACACTTTTATAAAGTGACTCATCAGGATATTTCTCATTGAGACATTTTTAACATTTTAGTATATTTTAAAATGTTTGTTTTGTCTTTTTAACTTGTATATTGTTTTAATATGTTTGTTTTGTCTTTTAACTTACATATTGTTTTAATATGTTTGTTTTGTCTTCTTATCGGAGTGATACACCTGTGGGTTCTTTTAGCAAGTGTATCACTCATTTGTACTAAGAGCCCATTTGAGCACTCTTAAGGAGTGTCTCAAATTGGTATTTTATCTCTTTAACTATTATTTATATGTATACTATTTTTATTTTGTGTATTTGCCTGTATATTCTGCAGGTAGATTATTATGTGTCTTCCCTATGGGGATTATACTTGGTT
Source organism: Timema shepardi (assembly GCA_902151425.1). Lineage (NCBI taxonomy): Eukaryota > Metazoa > Arthropoda > Insecta > Phasmatodea > Timematidae > Timema > Timema shepardi. The sequence continues at coordinate 9,698 of CABFVX010011338.1, read as the reverse complement.
TTAATATATTTCAAGGCCCTAATGACCTCAATGTGTCGATGGGCCTTAAAACCTTAATAATAATTTAATTAACAAACGCGAATATAAAACTGACAACACTGGCTATTAACTTAGTGCTCGGCTGAGTGGGAGAGGTAGGTGGGGTGCAAGCGGGAGGCGAGGCGTGCGTTACGCATAGAAATAATAATATAATGGTGTAAAAGGGCCTTAAGTTCGATGTCAAATCCATAGAGTACTAAAAAAACCTTTTCTTTGGTCATTTTAACTTTTTCATAACACCTCAAAGAGAAAGTATTGTGATCGTCAAATTTCGAACCAGAGATTTTGATAGATCTCGACGTATCATGACAACCTGAAACCAAACGTGTTGTTTTTAGTCCCAAAATTACAATGTCATGTATAATATGTTCGTTAAAGCTTGACATAATGTTAAGCGATAAGGACCACTATGTTGTATTTTACAATGTTCAATTAGACCTAGCGTCATATTTAAGTTAACGCGAGTGCTACAGAAATTAATGTTATATCAAAATAAATCTCAGTTCATGATGATCATTTCGTACATTGATGATATTACCTATCTAAAAACTTTTACTCAGAGTTAAAATATGTCTGCACTATAAACATCATCATAGTTCCTTCACTATAGAAAAGTTTTTTCAAAACAAACTAATTGGAATACGGCAATTTTAATAATATCTTCCGTTCTTTTAAGGTTTTTATAACGAGTTCTGAAAAAAAACCTGTGATTGTCCAAGTAGTTTATCAGAAACGGTGAGCTGTGTTTTAATATTTTAGAGTATTTCAGTGCAGTTAACATGATGCTGCCCGGTTTTACCCTGCAATAACTTAATGTGGCTATCTTTCGAACTCGTGTCATTGAATTCAAATATCGTCTACACTTTGCACGGTGCCTATATTCAAAGAAACTTATATAAGACTTTTGACTAACCAGTTTCTACAGTTTATCCAAATCCTTCATATCCCGTAGTTTTATCAAGAGGAGAAGGTGGAAATAGGGGCTACTGATTTGTTTAAAAATTGAAATCCAAGCAAACTTTCATTTTTTTAAATCAAGCAATGATTAGTATTTGTTGCCAGGAAACATTATGTATCTCAATATATTATAATAGTGGTTTTCTAGGGACATATTATTGTTTTGTTTTATTTTATCTAATTAAAATATTTATTTTTCATACGTATAGTAAACAATTAAATGAAACTATGTTTGTGAGTACAAGAATAATTTCATATTATATACATCACTATTTATAACTTCTAGTTGTGTGTCCCTTCGCCAGCAAGTACAACAGACTCCAAACATTTACAATATAAGATCCCTTATTCTTTTAAAAAATCTAAAAATTCTAAATATCAAATTAGTCCTTTTAACACAAAATCAAAATAAATTGTTCTTCGACTCGAATCGTTATTTTTTGTTAAAGCTCTGGACAATTTAAAGCCAGAATGAAGACGATATGTTATGTATGATGGGCTCTTCAAGGTACTTCAAGTGTTATAATGTATGTATTGTTTGATATAAATGATTTAGAACAACATTTATTGTTGGGGAACAACAGCTATGCAGTTATCTAGAATCAATAAAGTTATAATTATCGTAATATATTTAGTCAAAATATCTTTTTTTTATTAATTTTAATTCAAAGAAACCCCTACAAAAATTAATCCACATATCCCCTGGGTATTGTACACAGATTCCTTGGGATCCATGGAGCATAGTTTATTTAGTTTACTATTATTATTATTAATACTATTATTATTAGCTTTAAAGAAGATATTTTACGTTTAAATTGTGTTTACCATATAGATTATATTAATGATAAAGAACTAATATCCATATTTAAGTATGAAAAGACTAAGATAATGATGACACAGAGAACACAGATTTAGGTCGTTAGTTTAGGTATTACAGAATATAACAAATCGTTTGGTTAATGTTAATGAGTTCAAATATTTATAAACAATTCTAAGTATCGATAACAATATTAGATTGGAAATTAGGAAAAGAATACAGTCAGGAAATGTTACTACTCGGTCAGTAAGTTGTTGGTTTCTTGCCTGTTGTCGGGAAAAGTAAAACTCAGAATATACAAAACCACAATTTTGCCGGTTGTTTTCGATGAGTGTGAAATGTGATATTTTAACTTTAGTGACAGAAATAAATTTAGGGTACTCGAAAACATGGTGGTTAGGAAGATATTTGGTAAAGCAATGGATGAAGATAGTTGGGAGGCCTGTACATTATGAAGTGTCAAGTCATTATAGTTGTAGCGTGTCAACACAAATGGTTGAACAGCTACAAGAAAAATATTTAATATTTTTGTTATTTTATGCGAGACAGAAATTAAATCAGTATATTTAATTTAATCTGTTTCTAAAGTTATATCGTCTGGTTTACGAAAGTTACCTATCGTCTTAACCTCCTAGCACGTGGTTGATCAAATATATTGGCTTTTGATAATTACAGTGTTAAATATCAAAGAAGAAGGCTAATATTATTGTNTTGGCTTTTGATAATTACAGTGTTAAATATCAAAGAAGAAGGCTAATATTATTGTGTTTATGAACTAAGAACTTTAACGCTTCGCTATGCCTGGTGCATAGTAATTCATAAACGGGCGTTCTACAGCCACGTGGTGTACACACACGAAAAATGTTAAAAAATATGTCTATATTCTTATTTCTCATAAAAAACAATAGTAGATATTAAATAAGTGAAATTAATACAGATATATTATGCTATAATATACTTATGAACAAGCTCACCCCAGCCAGATGTCTGCAGATATCATTATTTTAAAAAACACGAGGTTTTCAACCATGGCCGATCCTGCACGTGCGCGCGGGTTGAAATCATTTGGAGAAGAGAACGAGGTCAAGGTTCGACGCCTACACCTGTTACGCGCACAAAATCTTCAATGATAAACTTAAACTCAAGTCGTTATCCTACTAGTTAGAATAATCTTGAATAATAACGTATAATAACGTTTATAAAAGATGACCTGGTGGTCTAGGGGTAAGGTGTCGAACTTCTGTTCTGCGGTCCGGGGTTCAATCCTCGTTCCCGGCAAATAGTTTATCTGATTGCCAAACCCTTCCTTCACCTCTGACAAGACATCTTATGAATGTGTGGAATGCCAGGTCTCCACCGTGGTTCAGATTCCACGTTAAACTGTAGGTCCTCCATTTCATCTCACAATCACCCTACCTTTACACATTAACGTAAGTGCGTATAACCCGAACGTGTAGTAGGACGTGGTGCTAATAATAATAATAACGTTTATAACGTGGGAAACGATTTAGTAAATACCCGACCGGGATCTGAAGCCTATCTCCCCGTCCTTGGCAGTCTAGTTCATTACGTGAGTATCGTATAATACCGTGCGGCCACCAAGGAGAGTTAGTTATGTTACTGTTGAATATTTCTTTACTAGCTGAACTTAAAACCTGGCATCAACCATTATTTTTTTGAAGATACCATTAGTATGTAATATCTCCTCTATTTACCCCAACTCTGTTTCACATGGCTGCAAATTCTAATAACTAGCGACACTTTTCTGGACGACTACAACAAATATCGGTTCGTTTACTAACCCTATCTACCCTCACGACATGTCGTGACACCCACGTAAGCTTATATTCTATTTCCTAATGAATGAAACTATAGTAAGTATTTATCCTATATTGCTGTTTCAAAATGTATGTTGTTATAAAAAAAACTCTTTAACTTCCCGAGCCACCCAATAGTTATAACATTATTATTATTGTTATTAAGGTTTTAAGGCCCATCGACACATTGAGGTCATTAGGGCCTTGAAATATATTAAAACCTAGTAAATTCACATAGGGGAGACACATAATAATTTACCTGCAGAATATACAGGCAAATAAATAAAATAATAACCGGTATAAATATAAAATAATAGATAAAAAAAGAGATAAAATACCCAATTTGAGACACTCCATAGGAGAGCTCCAATGGGCTCTTAGTACAAATGAGTGCTACACTTGCTAAAAAAAAACCACGGGTGTATCACTCCGATAAGAAGACAAAACAAACATATTAAAACAATATGTGAGTTAAAGACAAAACAAATATATTAAAACAATATACAAGTTAAAAAGACAAAACCAACATTTTAAATATACTAAAATGTTAAAAATTTCTCAATGAGATACATACTGATGAGTCACTTTATTAAAGTGACTCAAATGGCATTAAAAAGATCCGCCTGGCGTATAAAATGGAGTAAACAAATAACTCCATTCGCAATATCACGTAATAAAAAACGTAGGTCACCTTTAAAATCAAGAGCCAGGCGGATAGGGGCTTGTTTGCGACACTTCACCAAAATGTGTTGCTCACTAAGGGGAGCATCACAAAACTCACACACGGGAGGTGGATCCCCTCTCAATAAAAATCCATGGGTCAATGAAGTATGCCCGACGCGGAGCGATGACCTCCTCTCTTCTAGACTTTCGTATAGAAGAAGGCCACCGCGACACACCGTTCCTGATGGACCTAAGCTAGTTCTGAGCAGGGGTCGAGACCCACTGCTAGTGCCAGGTGCGTAAGACATCACGTAAAAACATAACCCTTAATATCTAAAAACATTACATCCAAATTCACCTCCGGAGGCAGGCGTGCTGCCTCTTTGGCTGCCTGGTCCGACAGTTCATTTCCTGAAAGACCAGCGTGACCAGGAATCCAACAAATGGTGAGCCGGGTGCTTAATGAATCAATTTTTAAAATTTGCTCATGTATCATCTGCATGAGAGGATTCCAGGAGTAGAGAGTGGACAGTGCCAACAGAGCACTCATGGAATCCGTGTAGATGAGAACAGAACGGTGACAACTACGGTAAACAAAATATAACGATTTAAAATGGCGTATAATTCCGCCGTAAAGACACTGGATTCACCAGGTAAATCAAAATTAAAATAGGATCCTTGCACAGCAAAGGCGCATCCCACAGAGGACCCACACTTTGAACCGTCCGTGTAGATGCGCTGAAAACCTTGAAAGCGAGGGGAGAGGAGCTCGTTAATGGTGCTCTCATATATAAATTGTGGGATGGTAACTTTAGGAAATTTGGCAAGATCAAAGTGGCATTGCGGCAGGCGTACCTTGCAGGGAGGAAATCTACCTGGAGATGTAGGGATAGTCTTGGGCAGGACTATCCCACACGTGTCGAAAACCGATAGCACCCGGATCCCAACCGGCCTTGTACTACGCCATTTGGTTTCATACAAGGCATGGTTCGGGGGATGGAACACAGGACGGTAGGCCACATGCCCCGGCATGCAATGCAGTTTAGACACGTAAGATGCCTGGAGATAGGACCGCCGGTAAGAAAGAGGTGACTCACCGGCGTCGGCACAGATGCTGATGACAGGACTGGTACCAAAAGCACCAGTAGCCAGTCGAATGCCAGCATGATGAAAACTATCTACTATCTTTAACGCCAAGGGTCTAACGGAACCATAAAAAAAATGCCATAATCAAGTTTTGATCTCACCAAGGCTCTATAGAGGTGCATCAAGGTTTCCCTATCTGCACCCCAAGAGCGAACACTAACTACTTTAAATAAATTCAAAGCTTTAACGCACCTCGATTTCAGATCTTTGATGTGGGGGATCCAAGTTAGTTTAAAATCGAATAAAATTCCCAGAAATTTTACGTTCTCCGAGACTGGTAAAACAACGTTGTTCATAAAAATATTTGTGGCTAGCTGTATTCCACGTAATCTATGGAAGTGGACGACCGTCGTCTTGGCCACTGAGAAAGTAAAGCCATTACGAGATGCCCACAACCATAGACCGTTGACAGCTAATTGTATCTGCCGTTCAGCCCTGTCGAGACTCGATGAACTGCAATAAATTGCGTAGTCATCCACGAAGAGGCATGAACGAACAGGAAGGCGTACATTATCTACAATGCTATTTATCGCAATAGCGAACAACGTACAGCTTAAAATAATACCCCGAGGCACCACATTTTCCTGAATAAAATCATCGGATAAGGTGTTGTTTAACCTTACCCGGATGTGTCTATCTGAAATAAAATTATCTATAAAAATAGGGAGGTTCCTCCGGAATCCCAAAATAAAAAGGTTGTTTAAGATGCCGTAACACCATGTGGTATTGAACGCCTTCTCCTAATCAAAGAAAACCACCAAAGGATGCTGTTTATGGAGAAAGGCATCACGAAAAGCCGTCTCAAGACGGACGAGATGATCCACCGAGGAACGGCTGCGGCGAAAACCACATTGAATATTAGATAGCAGATTGTGGTACTCTAAATAACATATAAGACGTTTATTGATCATTTTATATAATATTTTGCATACACAACTAGTTATTGCTATAGGTCTATAACTAGTTGGCTGTAATTTATCCTTGCCACTTTTATATATAGGGATGACGGTTGACTGCCTCCACAGTGTTGGGAACTGACGAGATTCCCAAACACATTTATAGAGGTATAGGAGGAACGCCCGTCCGGCAGGCGGCTGTTGGCGCTACATTTCGTAATGGATGTCGTCGGGGCCAGAAGTTGTGTTGCCCACCTGGGACAGGGCATAGGTGAGATCCTCATTAGTAAAGGGGGAGATATAATCCTCCCCCCGACTTTGTCCAAAATCAATAGTAAGGCGCTCGATGCTCTGTTTATGCACCGCGAACGTTAGAGTAACTCGCAGTGCTAGAAATAGCGGCGAACATCGAGCCCAGTACATTGACAACCTCCACAGGGGAGGAGACAAGCGAACCGTTAGACATGAGGGCAGGTATACTATTAATTTAATTTTTGCTACTACTTAATTTACGAATATTGTCCCAAATCTTATTTGTTGGAGTAGTAATTGTTAGGGGTGAAATAAAGTTTCTCCAAGACTCTCTTCTGCTTTCACGAATAACACGGCGGGCTCGAGCGCGTAGAATTCGGAATGATTCCAGATTCTCTTTGGTGGGACGTCGATGGAAGAGACATAGGGGCCTTCGACGGTCAGCAATAGCCAGCCGACACTCCTCGTTCCACCAGGGAACAGGTCGGTGGCGCGGATTAGGCGAGGATTTAGGGATGGAAGCACTCGCCACCGCGATGACCGTCGAGGTAAAATACCAATTCTTAACATCGACGTCAGGAGAAGGGGATTCATTATATACGGTGATCTCTCAAAATTTATCCCAGTCGGCACGTTTAATCACCCATTGGGATAGCCGTGGTGTACTAGGAACATCTTGAAATGGTGAAAGCAGAATGGGATATTGATCACTGCCACATAGGTCTGAGTGGATCTCCCAAAGGAAGTGGGCAACGATCCCGGGACTACATAAGTTTAGGTCGTTGGCAGAAGGTACACCATTAAAGGTAGATAAGTGTGTCTGGGTCCCGGTGTTCAATAACACCAGGTTTCCCGAGACAAGAATATCCTCTACCATCCTCCCATGGGCGTTTGTAAAATTAGACCCCCACACCAGGTTATGTGCGTTAAAGTCTCCCAAGATAATATAAGGGGAGGGGAGTTGTATAAAGAGGGCCTTTAGGTTCCTCTTAGGAACACGCTCTCCCGGTGGGAGGTAGATGAAGCATATTGTTACTTCCAAAGGGAGGGAGACTCTGACAGCAATCACTTTGATGTCATAAACAATATTAATATTCTTATGGTATAGATTGCTTCGTGCGAATATAGCCCGATCAAAGAAAGGCTTGTCGGTACGATATACATCGTACCCATGAAGCATCGGGTTGTCATTTGGGCGGACGTGGGTCTCCTGTAAACACAAGATGGAAGAATGCAGGGAAGAAATTTTTTGTTTAATTTCCTCTACACGAGCATAGAAACTCTTTCAATTCCGTTGTAGTAGAGAAATACTTTATTAATATGAAATTTAGTTATCCTCGAAATCCATTTCACTATCCTTTAAGAATTAAAATTTGTTGAGATTCTTTTTAGGGCCTCTTGCCTTTCCCAGTCTGTCCTGGAACTCCCGCTTAAGGAGAGGCTTTGGTTTGTCTCTGATAGACTGGGTTGTTGAACCCTTAGGTGAAGGCTTTGTTAAAGCCTTCGACGCTTTTTTACTGTAATATTGTCGGCGGTCCCTCGCTGGTCCTTCCTCAAGGCACCAGTAGGACTCGCCTTAGTGGCCTCACCTGTTACGGAACTCATCCCAACCTCCGGAAGTCCAGAGGTGGTAGTGAGAGGCTTAACAACGGCCGCCCATGTTTTGGTATCCCGAGGAATGCTTGGGGGTGTCACCCGAGGTGGGCTCGGGGGGTTCCCCGAGGTAGTCCCGGGGGGTTTTCCCGAGGTGGGCTCGGGGGGGTTCTTCGAGGAGGTCTCCTCGGTGGTATAGGTGGGGGAGACGACCGTTGTGGTGGTTTGGCCTCTTTAAAAAAATTATGCGCCACAGAAGTTGGCGCGGAGTCACTATAAATGTCTCAAGAAGAGACCAATGGCACAGGTCGCGATGACGTATTAGCAAGATTAACTGCGCAATGGCCGTTGGGACAGTTTATGTTTTGACTGACAATCCGGCTATATGAAGTTTGAAATACCGGAGCCTGACTGGATACGTATTCCTTGTGTGTCTGGGCATATGAGATCTTCTTTTCTGATTGTATCTCCAGGACTTTCTTCTCCACCTTCCATTTCGGACATGCCCGAGACCAGGTGGAGTGCGGACCCTTGCAGTTGACGCAGTACTTAGGAGACTCACATGGTGTTTCGTGAGCCTCGTGTCCGCAATCTTCACAGGTTGGCTTACCACGGTATCGCAGCTTCGTATGCCCAAATTCCTGGCACTGAAGACAGCCCCGAGAATTAGGGACATACGGCCGGACCCTAAGCACACGGAAACCCGCTTGAACCTCCTCTGGAAGGGTATGTGTTGCAAAGGTTAGGATATAAGTGTCAGTTGTTTCTCTTGTCCGTTCTTTTTGATGATTATGCGATACACTTCGGTGACATGCTATGGGGAAAGATCCTCACAGATATCCTCAATGCTCACGCAGCCGAGGTCATAGCTAAGTGACCACTCCCTTGCAAACATTGAGGAACCTGTGAGGTTCCACCTTCACCGGTATATGAGACGTATTGCTCAACGGTATTTCCAGATCGCCATTACTCTTGAGGACTGAATGTCATTTGTTGTTTGTATCATTATCGTGCCATAACGCAGTTTTCTGATTGATACGTCAGACTATGCTGCTCCATTTATCACTCTTTCAAGGATAAATGGGCTAACACGTTTCAGGTCTTCACTGTCCTCTACTCGAGACATTACCAGGAAGCGGGGCTGGGGCCTCACCACTTCCTGGACCTTTTCAATTGATGGGCTGGATGGCCTTACCCGTTTCCGCCTCTTCTCAATATTACGGCACTGAGAGGGGCTGGACAGTGAGGTGCGAGCAGAATTAGCAGTACGGTGCCAGCGGTGACAATTTTATCGGCCATGCCGTAATTGGGGACAACCTACACAGTACTCGGATCGTAGACTCAGGGTGACCCAAGTTGGTACTACCACATATGGCCCTGTTAACTGTCCCGACGAGATGCCCTATACGACGCCAGACATGACAACCTTCCCATAGAGCATCACCGAGAGAGAGGTCGTCGCAGCAAGTGGGTGTAGGAAAGTGCCAATTTTACGTCCGGGCCCTCATGAACGCAACC
>CABFVX010011337.1:0-11023 GCA_902151425.1 Timema shepardi | reverse complement strand
TACTGTAGTACGTCCTCACACCCTCCCTGATACTGTAGTACGTCCTCACACCCTCCCTGATACTGTAGTACGTCCTCACACCCTCCTTGCTACTGTAGTACGTCCTCACACCCTCCCTGGTACTGTAGTACGTCCTCACACCCTCCCTGGTACTGTAGTACGTCCTCACACCCTCCTTGTGGAGTGCAGGCCACCACACTATATAATCAGGGGTGTTCAAACACTGGCTATCTCTAGAGATGCGAGTCATAAATTTTTCACTTCTATAAAATGTTTTTTATAAGATAAAATTCCAGCTCTTTAAATGTTGGCGTAACGATTGCACTCGATACAGCCCACGTTTTAAAGCTTCCCCGAGGGCGTCAACAGCAGAAACATTATCATATGAGCTACGATAACAGCAATAACAGTTCTCTTCTCACATTCACCTGTCGACTACAGCGCTCGGTGGTTGAGTGTGTCACTAACGTCGGGTCTGTTGGAGAGAGGGTGTAGTTATACCTAAATATTATAATAACGCGCTTCGGTGGCCGCATGGTTTAAGGCGCTACCTTCTCAGTAGAATGAACTGCCGATGATGGGGAGATCGGAGTTCGAATTCTGGTCAGATGTGCTTGGGGTGCTTTTTACTAAATATTTTTCCACTCTCCTCCATGCAAATGCGGGTATGTTTCCTAAAAAATTAAACCTTCCTAATCCCTAACACACTAGCGTAATTTTAGTACATAATATTTTGGGTATATACCGAACGGGTAGTAAGACGCGGTGTTAAATATTATATTATTTCAATAATCTATCAGGAATAATTTATTGGAAGTTTTTGGTAACTTTTTAGATGAACTTTATAATTTACCAACAGAAGTACCAGGCGTTGCCCAGGTTAACAACGCATTGCATTACGTGGCTACCCCTGGCAACATTTTCCTTTGCTTCAAACAAACATAAAAACAAATCTTAATTTTATTTCTTCCGGCCCAGTTTTTGATTATTTTTTTTATCGCCGTGACCTACTTCCCGTTCGGTTTATACGCCTATGTACCAATTACACTAATGTGTTTGGGATTATAAAGGTTGCATTTAGATGTAATGTATCCGCATTTCAATAAAGGGAGAGTGGAAAACCATTTAGGAAAAAATACCTCGCTGCACTCGACAGGGATTGAACCCCGATCCCCCCGTCTTCGGCAGTCTAGTCCAGTGTTACCCGACCTTTTTCGACTCGATACCCTTTTGCAAGATATTTTTATTCTTAACGCCCCCCTCAGATTAAGTATATATGCCAAGGCTTCATATTGTTGTTATTATTATTATTATTATTAGCACCGCGTCTTACTACCCGTTCGGGTTATACGCACGTACGCTAATGTGTAATGGTAGGGTGATTGTGAGATGAAATGAAGGACCTACAGTTTAACGTGGAATCCGAACCACGGTGGAGGCCTGGCATTCCACATATTCACAAGTTGTGATTAATACACGACTTGTCAGAGGTGAAGGAAGGGTTTGGTAGTCAAATAAATCTGTGCCGGGACCGAGGATTGAACCCCGGACCACTAGTACAGAAGTCTGACACCTTACCCCTAGACCGCCAGGTCAACCTAATATCTTTTAATTTTGTGTTTATTTAAAGATTTCGTTTGTTTGTAGAAGCGGTGTTATTTCGATTTATAGGAGGATTTTGTGTAACAAGACGATTTTGTTGTAAACCATATGTAAAAACTTATCAAAGTAAAAAGTACTTGATTCCATCTTTGTATGTCACTTTTTGTTTGATCGCGTGTCACCATTTTTACGGGGCTCTACCTATGGGTAATCTTTGAAGTGCAATAACTCTCTGACTAAGCATCCTATCAACATGTATGTTGCTGTCAATATTTTTAGTGGAAAAGCTGGAATGTTTTTCCAAGTGAAGTTGAATTATTATGCTAGGTTTGTTTTAAAACCCACCCTTGTAATATATATTCCTGGTAGTTCTGAGGGTTTTGACGCTAGACCATGTTTAAGCACTAGAACTAGTTTGGGGTATTTTTAACAACAAAAATATACCCAACATTAGGGAACCAAATTACCGCGCAGAAGTTCAGCACTAACGCAATATCTAATTATAGGATGCGTTATTTTAAAATATGGCTCACGCCAAAATTGAGTCAATAGATTCCAACAGGGCTCTTTTTATTTAACAACTCTATGGTTTGAGATTTATTGATGTAAACAAATGTGAAAATGTGACATTAACTCATTTTCAACGTATTTTTTAATCATATTTGCGGAGCTGTGAGACCAGGCTTGAGGAATAAGAGCTCTGTGGATGTAGCCTTCCTCCAACAAATAGTCTTTAAAATAGGCTCACAACAGAAAATGAAGATATTTGCGGACTAATAGCGAGTTTTCCTCCTTACCTTGAGCTAAGATGTCTCGTAGTTTTCTCCTTCCCCTCTGTCTTATTTACATGACAAAGGGTGGTTGTAGGTGAAGGGTGAACGGGAGTACAAGCTTGGATAGAATTGACAAGCGGTTACACAGACCCATCGTATTTTAAGCCGAGTGACCTGACAGCGATCGATACTTTCAAAGTGACCGAGGAGACCGCCTTAAGACTATGTTCGACACTAAACACTTGATGTGAAATCAATAACGAACCTACACCGCCTCAGACACCATTAGGGTTGATAGGAAGGCCGCCCGCCGTGTTTATGACGTGGTAAGGGGCGAGGGATGGAGGGAGGTATCAGTGTTGCAACCAGACAAAATCCTATCAATACCTCCCTCGATGTCTTGCTGGTAGCTTTTTATCAAGTATTACTGGACTAGCTAATACGGCGAAGCGCGATAAACACTGATTTGTATAGGAAGACTACTTTTACTTTCTACCACCAATATTCATTGAAAGTCACTAAAGTTTGGTAGCCTAGAAATATATCTTATTGATTTATCTATATCAATAGGAAGAAGAGCAATACGTGATATCTACCGCTCGCAGAGGGCTGACATTTTAAAATGATTAATAACCTTTTTACACGAACATGTGCACCTATAGTAGCCCCATGGCTTCTTCGGTGCTGACTGACAGCTCACAGCTGACTTCTGACAGTCAACATTTAGGTATATACAGTAGCCCCATGGCTTCTTTGGTGCTGACTGACAGCTCACAGCTGACTTCTGACAGTCAACATTTAGGTATATACCTAAATTTTGACTGTCAAAAGTGACAGCTGCTAAACACATGTTTTTGCAGATTATCTTGATCGGCGTAGGGATACGTAATTTGGTCTGGTAACTTTTTAAAGCTGTCTGAAGTCAGCTGTGAGCTGTCAGTCAGCACAAAGAAGCCATGGGCCTAATGTAGAAGCAGTAGTTTTAATATTTTTTAAATTAATTAAAACCCGTTTTGGTGGCCACGTGGTCTAACGCTCTACTCTCGTGTTGGACTAGCCAGGGAGGGATTCCCAACGTGGGCGGTAGCGCCCCCCTGGAAGGGGGGGGGGTGATATTTGTTGGTCTAATTAGACTCTAATGCGACAGTTGAAACATTTTAAGATTCAATAGACAAATGATTAATGTTTAGACTGTTTTGTCCTCTGAATGTATTTAATAGTCCAAATTCATGGAAATAACACCATATTATTATTATTATTATTAGCACCGCGTCTTACTACCCGTTCGGGTTATACACACTTACGCTAATGTGTAATGGTAGGGTGATTGTGAGATGAAATGAAGGACCTACAGTTTAACGTGGAATCCGAACCACGGTGGGGGCCTGGCATTCCTCACATTCACAAAATAACACCATAAAGTATAAATAATGTGTGTTCTTCAGTGAATAATTCTAACTAGAGGTCAGTGTCATATCAAGGAATGCGTGCGACCTGGTCCTAGGTAATGTTCAGATACTGTCTTGAGGGAAGTTAGAATTAGAACCAATCGCGAGAAAGGGTTTGACAGGCTGGGCGACTTGGGGGATTCAGCTGATAAACACATGTTTTTGCAGATAATCTGGTTTGGCGTAGGGATACGTAATTTGGTCTGGTAACTTTTTAAAGCTGTCAGTCAGCACCAAAGAAGCCATGGGGCTACTGTATTTGCTGGTTTCTTTAGAATTACACACACTTGCTAAACCTTTCTTTTATATTTAAATTAACTTATTTAGCGAAACAATGCTAAGAATATTCTACTGATTCATAATGTGTAGCTTTAATTAGTTTTGTTAAATGTTTTTAGGATTTGTGGCATAATGATTTGTTTCTTGCGTGTTTTTTTTTAATGGATTTATCAATATAACTGGAACGTCTAAGGTAAGTGCACAGTTAGTAAGGATTATTAGAGGTGTGCGAGCTTCAAATTGGCTTTAAAAAATAACAAAATGTTGATTTGAGGGGAAACTACAATGGACTAGTGAAAAGAAGGGAGGTTTAGATGGAGTGTTCTAAAGGTGTCAAATTTGAAAACACGTAATTACATTGTCTGCGTATCATTAACATTATCTTTAATAAAAAAACATTACTAGTATACTTCTTTGCGGTCAACATTGAAAGCATTTTTCCAGATAGTATACTTGCTATTTTTAGGCATTGGGTAATATTTACAGCTTCAGATACATTTTTTGTATGAAAGTAATTTTTAAATAACGTTTGTAACGGTCCCTCCTATCCTTGGAGTTAAACTTAGCTTAGAATGTAGTTCCACGCTACGCTGCTAGGTTGCGTAACTTAGCGCTCCAAGTGTGTGATTGTGGAACTAACGAAATCTTCTTAGTTTACGAGAGCGCTGTGAGATGTCGCGCACAGGATAGAATCAACTCATCGTACTTGGCTTTCAAACAAGAAAAATGTCTTAAATATTTAAACTGTTTTTTTTTTTCAAGAAAAAGATTTGCTGTGTTCATTAGTTGCGACACATCTTCAGAAGATTTAATGCTACAGAGTATTTCCAAGTGCATACCTAAGTTTTATCATATATCCATCCATTCACTGTAGTGCCTCAATAGGTACATGTTAAATAAAGTTTGTTCATGATAGGTTTTTACCTGGATGACAGTTCAAAAATCATACGTTTATATTTTTGGTTGCAAACAATTATAAAAGATCATTGTTTTGTTATAAAAAATTAAGTTTTTTATTTAAGTGTTATAATTTATATTTAAAATAATGTAAACCTAAGTTTCTTTCACACAATTTTATTACTTTTAATCATTTCATTTTACCCAATCCGAAACAATATTTGGAATGTTATCTATGATGTGTAATATAGTGCATACATTAATAGCTTTTACTACAGGTATCTACTTGAAAAAGAGAAAATACTTGTAAATTTTCTATATACTATTATAAATTATTTTATGATTATTTTATCCTATTTCAAAATATTTATGATTATTTTATCCTATTACAAAATATTTGATTGAATAAAATATGTTTATCCACTGCGGGGGTGCATCACTCTAAATAACTTGTTTCCCTTACTTCAATCACATGGTTTAAATTCGTCGGACGCCATTTTGAATCTATATTCGTTAGACATTTGTAATGATCTGTTTTGGATACCTCTCATATTTTTAAAAAGTCATGGATGAAGTGTATTTTTCTTTAAAGGACTGTATGTAAAGTTTCCTTTTAATACTAAATCCATGTATAATCACTCGTTTTCAGAAATAATTTCAATACACTACATTTTAAAACTTTCTTTCTTTAAATGACTCCATGGTGACCTGGTGGTCTAGGGGTAAGGTGTCGGACTTCAGTGCTGGGGGTCCGGGGTTCAATCCCCGGTCCCGGCACAGATTTATCTGATTACCAAACCCTTCCTTCACCTCTGACAAGACATCTTGTGAATGTGGGGAATGCCAGCCCTCCACCGTAGTTCGGATTTCACTTTAAACTATAGGTCCTCCATTTCATCTCACAATCACCCTACCATTACACATTAGCGTAAGTGCGTATAACCCGAACGGGTAGTAAGACGCGGTGCTAATAATAATAATAATAATTTAAAAAAAATGTAAATGACTCCCTCCGTTCTATTACAATATCAGGTGACATGCTGGCTCCCTTTGCCCAATAGGAAGCTAGCCTTCACAATATCAGGTTGCCAGGAGTTCTCCTATTGGTTGGTTTTAACACTAGTGACAAGGGGTCCAAGAAGCAAGGGGTAGGCCATATATAAGTAGTTTGTTGCTTATAAATCTGAACAGAAAACATATCGCACAGAAAAATCTTAATATAGAAAGAAAAACTAGTAATATCACACAAAACATACTAATTTCAGAGAGAGAATCTCAGTCTGTAACAGCAGACTTTCCGCGTCAGTTCGGAAATGAGCACAACTGTATCAATGTCAATTTCATAATAATAAAAGTGAAATTAATAAAATAAATCGATTACACTGTTAAATCTATACTAATTTCGACAATCAACCCATCAGTAATCCTACAGCGAGAAACGTAAAATGAGATCGTCATTGCCGTGTGACAACAAGTGGGTAGTAAGACGTGCACGCGTCGTCATCATCATACATCCCGGTATCGTTTAAATTAATGCCCAACCGTAAGGCATACAAGGGTCTACAGCCGCATCATCATCGGTATAAAAACCGGAATCACTATAAGTGGTGCCCAATCGCGGGGCAGATATCGTTATATCTATTGTGAAAGTGGTGTGAATAATATTATTTTTTAAGTGAAATAAAACGATAAATAAGCTTTGTACCGAACCTCAAATAAATATAAATAATATTGTCCTAAATTACTGTGGTCAACTATCACATTCATACATTACCGTATGTTTTCATTACAGTTATTCATAGTGACAGATGTCAGCTGTTGATGTAGGGATACACTATGGACTATTTCTAGTAACTTTGTGAGCTGTCATCCAAGTAAACTAAGGTCGTGAATGTACTACATCTACGTACCTACTGTAGACGTGCCTCAATACAAACTCGCTTTATCCCATATACGGTTCATCACACACTATCTCAAGGTTAAAATGAATAAACACAAATAAGCCATTCATAATAAGAATGTTTTATACTATATTTGGTGTCTGTATTTTCACGCGCACAATTTAATGTTCCTCCTTTTCTTGCCATCGAGTCATATAGACCACGAATAAAGACCGTCCCAAATTGCTTGGGAATTTGTGACTTGTATTCGTGGCAACACTGGCTGGAGAAAGCTTGGACTGTTCATTAAACCGCAAATGGTTTGAATATATTATATAGAGTTTGTTTTACAATTTCATATTTTGTTTAGCAATGAAAACACTAGCGTTTCAATGTCACTCAGGGGATTATAAGGTATTTCCCTCTGCTACAAGAGTTCACCTTATATCCTCCGAACAACCAGGGGATTATAAGGTATAGTCTGCTACAGTAGCCCCGTGGCTTCTTTGGTGCTGACTGACAGCTCACAGCTGACTTCTCACAGTCAACATTTAGGTATATACCTAAATGTTGGCTGTCAGAAGTGACAGCTGCTAAATACATGATTTGCAGATCATATGGTTCAGCGTAGAGATACATAATTTGGTCTGGTAACTTTTTAAATATTGTCAGCTGTCAGCACCAAAGAAGCCATGGGGCTACTGTACAAGAGTTCCCCTTATCTCCTCAGGTAAACAAGGGGATTATAAGGTATCTCCTCCTTTCAACCAGGGAACTAAAAGGTATATTCTGCTACAAGAGTTCACCTTATCTCCTCAGTTAAACCAGGGGATTATAAGGTATATTCTGCTACAAGAGTCCGACTTATTGCCTCAGTTAAACAAGCGGATTATAAGGTATCTCCTCATGTAAAACAGGTGGTTATAAGGTGTTGTTTGTTATTAACAAGGCTGCACAATGAGAGACCACCCTGGCGGTACTAAAGTATTGATGTCTGTAACCAGCTGGCCTGCAGAGCGATAGGTCATAGTTCAAATGTTTCGAGGAATCCTGGTGGAGAGTTGACGAACTGACTGACAACTTTGCGGAACCCCATCATGGGCCTTACAATATCAGACACAGTTTTTTAAATAATATACTATGCGCACATTTGTTCAACCTAAACAAACCCTGACGAGGTTAAATAATTGAAACCCGCTTCAGTGGTCAAATGCTCTAAACCTTCGTACTGAATAAACATTTGTCCACTTCACAGTCTCTAGCTCTGTTCACTCTGCTAGTAACTTGTGAACGTTGTCCACTTCACAGTCTAGCTCTGTTCCCTCTGCTAGTAACTTGTAAACATTGTCCACTTCACAGTCTAGCTCTGTTCACTCTGCCAGTAACTTGTGAACGTTGTCCCCTTCACAGTCTAGCTCTGTTCACTCTGCCAGTAACTTGTAAACATTGTCCACTTCACAGTCTAGCTCTGTTCACTCTGCCAGTAACTTGTGAACATTGTCCACTTCACAGTCTCTAGCTCTGTTCACTCTGCCAGTAACTTGTGAACATTGTCCACTTCACAGTCTAGCTCTGTTCATTCTGCTAGTAACTTGTGAACATTGTCCACTTCACAATCTAGCTCTGTTCACTCTGCCAGTAACTTGTGAACATTGTCCACTTCACAGTCTAGCTCTGTTCATTCTGCTAGTAACTTGTGAACGTTGTCCACTTCACAGTCTAGCTCTGTTCACTTTGCTAATAACTTGTGAACATTTGTCCACTTCACAGCCTAGCTCTGTTCCCTCTGCTAGTAACTTGTGAACGTTGTCCACTTCACAGTATAGCTCTGTTCACTCTGCTAGTAGCTTGTGAACGTTGTCCACTTCACAGTCTAGCTCTGTTCACTCTGCCAGTAACTTGTGAGCATTTATCCACTTCACAGTCTAGCTCTGTTCCCTCTGCCAGTAACTTGTGAACATTTTCCACTTCACAATCTAGCTCTGTTCACTCTGCCAGTAACTTGTGAACATTGTCCACTTCACAGTCTCTAGCTCTGTTCACTCTGCCAGTAGCTTGTGAACATTATCCACTTCACAGTCTAGCTCTGTTCACTCTGCCAGTAACTTGTAAACATTGTCCACTTCACAGTCTAGCTCTATTCATTCTGCTAGTAACTTGTGAACATTGTCCACTTCACAGTTCTAGCTCTGTTCACTCTGCCAGTAACTTGTAAACATTGTCCACTTCACAGTCTAGCTCTGTTCACTCTGCCAGTAACTTGTGAACGTTGTCCACTTCACAGTCTATCTCTCTTCACTCTGCCAGTAACTTGTGAACGTTGTCCACTTCACAGTCTAGCTCTCTTCACTCTGCCAGTAACTTGTGAACGTTGTCCACTTCACAATCTAGCTCTGTTCAATCTGCCAGTAACTTGTAAACATTGTCCACTTCACAGTCTAGCTCTGTTCATTCTGCCAGTAACTTGTGAACATTGTCCACTTTACAGTCTAGCTCTGTTCACTCTGCCAGTAACTTGTGAACATTTTGTCCACTTCACAGTCTAGCTCTGTTCCCTCTGCCAGTAACTTGTGAACATTGTCCACTTCACAGTCTAGCTCTGTTCACTCTGCCAGTGACTTGTGAACATTGTCCACTTCACAGTCTAGCTCTGTTCACTCTGCCAGTAACTTGTGAACATTGTCCACTTCACAGTCCAGCTCTGTTCCCTCTGCTAGTAACTTGTGAACGTTGTCCACTTCACAGTCTAGCTCTGTTCACTCTGCTAGTAACTTGTGAACGTTGTCCACTTCACAGTCTAGCTCTATTCACTCTGCTAGTAACTTGTGAACGTTGTCCACTTCACAGTCTAGCTCTGTTCACTCTGCTAATAACTTGTGAACATTTGTCCACTTCACAGTCTAGCTCTGTTCCCTCTGCCAGTAACTTGTGAACATTGTCCACTTCACAGTCCAGCTCTGTTCATTCTGCCAGTAACTTGTGAACATTTGTCCACTTCACAGTCTAGCTCTGTTCCCTCTGCCAGTAACTTGTGAACATTGTCCACTTCACAGTCTAGCTCTGTTCACTCTGCTAGTAACTTGTGAACGTTGTCCACTTCACAGTCTAGCTCTGTTCCCTCTGCCAGTAACTTGTGAACATTGTCCACTTCACAGTCTAGCTCTGTTCGCTCTGCCAGTAACTTGTGAACATTGTCCACTTCACAGTCTAGCTCTGTTCACTCTGCCAGTAACTTGTGAACATTGTCCACTTCCCAGTCTAGCTCTGTTCACTCTGCTAGTAGCTTGTGAACATTGTCCACTTCACAGTCTAGCTCTGTTCACTTCTGCTAGTAGCTTGTGAACATTGTCCACCTCACAGTCTAGCTCTGTTCACTCTGCTAGTAGCTTGTGAACATTGTCCACTTCACAGTCTATCTCTGTTCACTCTGCTAGTAGCTTGTGAACATTGTCCACTTCACAGTCT
This sequence comes from Timema shepardi, assembly GCA_902151425.1. NCBI lineage: Eukaryota > Metazoa > Arthropoda > Insecta > Phasmatodea > Timematidae > Timema > Timema shepardi. Next base: position 679 of record CABFVX010011337.1, on the reverse strand, counting down.
AGCTCTGTTCGCTCTGCCAGTAGCTTGTGAACATTGTCCACTTCACAGTCTAGCTCTGTTCACTCTGCCAGTAACTTGTGAACATTGTCCACTTCACAATCTAGCTCTGTTCGCTCTGCCAGTAACTTGTGAACATTGTCCACTTCACAGTCTCTCTGTTCACTCTGCTAGTAGCTTGTGAACATTGTCCACTTCACAGTCTAGCTCTGTTCACTCTGCCAGTAACTTGTGAACATTGTACACTTCCCAGTCTAGCTCTGTTCGCTCTGCCAGTAACTTGTGAACGTTCCTAAGCACACTCCTGACATACTGTCGTACTAATATGTTTTTGTATTGAGTTGTACATCTCATTCATTATCTCGCTCGTAAAGATCGTCTCTCACTACATCACCAAGTGGAACTCGTCATGCTACATGTGTGAGGCATGTGTCACCCTACCACTACTCCACGGGAGCTGGGTGCGGCCACACACGTCCTCGACGAACTAACACTCGCACCTCAACGTTCCTTGAGGTGACAGCCTCGTGTATCATACAGGTGGAGGACAAGTGGCGGACAAGTGGCGGATATTGTGCGCAAGTGGGAGGACGGAGGGGCTAGACCCAGTGAAGTGGCAGAGGGCTAGACCCAGTGAAGTGGCAGAGGGCTAGACCCAGTGAAGTGGCAGAGGGCTAGACCC
>CABFVX010011336.1:0-11025 GCA_902151425.1 Timema shepardi | reverse complement strand
GGATCCCACGTTAAACTGTAGGTCCTCCATTTCATCCCACAATCACCCTACCATTACACATTAGCGTAAGTGCGTATAACCCGAACAGTTAGTAAGACGCGGTGCTAATAATAACAATAATAATAATATAAGCCCTCTTGGTTTCTGGCGTTTGGTGAGTTTTGTTCGACTGCTCCAACTGATATGCGCTGAGTGATCACAAGATCATTCCTCAGAACCCAACCAAATACAATTAAGTAATAAATGACCATCTGGGCTGTTCTAGCGAGCTTCAACTACTGACTAGATGGTAGATGAATTTGATCCGGTTTTTGCTACGATTTGAGTGATAATAAAGCTAACTTGGGTGATAATATTGTTTCCATTGTGTTAATGAGGGTTTAATTAATACGTGGTAGTGTTTTTGAGTTGATTCGTGCCCATCTGGTCGAATAAATAGCATAGATAGAGACTTAAAATTTATTTGTGTGAATCACGCCATTTTGAATCTCCTCTGAGTGTAGATATTGGCTGTATCCGAATAGTCAAGTACACTAGACTTGATGCAGTCTTGATAATTTTACACTTCTCGCGGTTTTCACAGTGAAGACTGCATCAAACTATTCGAACGGCAACACACTTTGGCCCACAGTGCTGCTTCCTACCGAATAATTTGTGTAAGTCGATGCTCAACAGACGAAACGATAATACTAAAACAATTGCCAGTCAAACACTGCACCGACGCCGCATGGCTCGTAGCTTTCGTATCCATGGTTACCAAGACCTCGAGAAGTACTGCATCGGTCTAGTCCGCGACTATTCGGACAGATCTACACTTGGTCACGTGATTGCCAATGCAGCTATCAACGCCACGAGCCAAGGCGACGACGCATAAGTAGACTATTCGGATACATCCATTGAGTGAAATTGTGTATAAAATTGGTGATTTGGTGTTAATTTGGGCTTTTAGGGGGGTCCTCTCCCCCCTGATATTCAGTGTTGTGTGAATAGGCGGAACACTGTGGAATTAGTGATTAAATTAGGTTTTGGTGTACGAGCTGGACTCTGTTTTTGGTGAGTAAAATTGGTTTTTCAAAGTTAAATTTAATACCTTAGAGTGTTTATTTAGGCGTAATTTTTGGTGTTAATAGTTGATTCATTAGCTAGTCTTGATCATATTAAAATTTAGTTATGTGTTGATTAGGGATTTTTGAGAGAAAACTGTTTGAAGTACACGAGTAATTGGCTAATATTGGGTTCTTTAAGTTTGTTTGCTTAAGGGTATAAATATAAGATTGATTTGAGGGTTTATTGACTATCTTAGGGTTAGATTCAAGTATCATGAAGGTTTTTGTGAAGTTTCAGCTCGCTAAACTCAACTTTGAGAGAGTAATCACAAGATTTGTAAATTGTTGGACTCTTAACTTTTTGTCAGTGTTTTGTTCACCTGACAAGGGGAATATACGGTCAACGGTTTTTTGTAATTTTTAATACTTATAGTACAGAAAGGTCTAGACCCAAATAACAAATACCCAAACCCATAGGGCCAGATATCCAGAAGNAAACCCATAGGGCCAGATATCCAGAAGTTTTCGAAAAAATAAATTTTGAAAAATGTAGAAACATTACGAGCGAGGGATATACGCTAAAGTTAAGACAATCGACAACAAGTATTGTGGCTCACCGGATAGCGCACGAGTCTAGTATGCCGTAGATCGCTGGTTCGAGTCCCACTGAAGATTTTTTTTCTCCAACTCTTTTAACGCCTATACCCACATAACTTACATGAAAAATTCGTCAAATTTATATGCTAGTTAATAGATATTTCAAGTTTCTCACAATAGTGTGTTTAGAGGTTTTTGGTATTTAAATAAAAGCTGTAGATAACATGAAGGAAGCTTTTTAAGAAGGATTGTTAAAACTTGTTCATTAATTCTTGAGATAGGTCGGGTTATGTGTTTAGTTTAACTTTTTTCTGTTTTTGCACACTTCAGGTACGAATTTGCTTTTATCAATTTTACTCTTGGTTTTTAAGGTTTTTGTTACCTAATTAAAATGTGTAGATAACTGGTAGGCAGGTTTCTAAAAGGTATTTTTGTCAATAGAGTGATTATTTTCTGAGATATTTCAGTTTTTGGGTATTATTGGACTTAACCTTTTTCTTTGATTGTTTCAACTTCTGATTGGTTGCTCCTGTATATATACTTATTTGTTTTTTTATGTCTGGTGTTGTTGGTTTTAATTTTTCACTGTTATATTTAATCGGGGAACTGATTTTTGTTGAAATTTATTTCTGGTTTTATTTTTTCAACTGAATTTTGGTACATTGTTGATTTGGTTTTCCTATTCTGTTTTGTTGGTTTGTACCGAGTTTTTACAGGCTAGGGGATGAGTTTCCCGCAATAATCGGAGACTTATATGACCCTACCGGGAGGAATGGACGGCCCTGCGGGGCAGCCTGGTCGGCCGGAGTTTCCGCCGTGGTTTTAGTCCCTGAAACTCCGGGTCCGCCGCCTGAGAAGCCGTCAATGGAGATGTCTAAGGACGCTAGGAAGAGGGTTCTGAGCGACGATGAGTGCATGGAGGTCACCTCCAGACGAAATATCGGCGAGGCGTCAGTGGCAACCAGGGGCCAGAGGTGCCTGTCCGACCTGGAAGGGCTGATCACCAGACTGGTGAACGGGACGAGGAGAGTGACTACGACCCCAGAAGAGGTACTGGCTACGAACATAGACGCCATTGGAGGATACCTGGAGGAGCTTTTGGAGGAAGTGGACTTCCTTAAGGGACGACTCAAGGGTAGAGAGGAGATCTTAGGTATGTTGAGTGAATGTGGGGTGGCTGATTCAGGTATTGCAGGTGTGCCGATGAGCGAACAGGGGCGCAGCTATGCTGCGGGGCATGAGCTGCCCACCCACCTAAGACGCTCAAGCTGACCAGGAATATGGGAAGATATTGGAGAGATCGAAGGCCGTCTTGTTCTTCCCGGAGGACAGGACGTCTACGCAGACTAGCCAGCAGACCAAGGAGAAGCTCCTTAGTGCCATCGACCCGGGGGCAGCTGGGATAAAGGTCAGGAACGTGCGGAAGTTCGGCAAGGGTGGAGTTCTCGTGGAGATGAAGGATGAGAAGTTGAGGGCTGTTATGGAGGATTCTCAGGAGGTAAGGGCTAAAGGTTTGAGAAGCCGATGGTGTCAAACCCGAAGGTTTTAATCTAGGATTTGACGGAGGAGAAGATGAGAGGGCATCCGAGCGCAGAACTTCGATGGAGAGATGACGAAGGAGGAATTAGTTGCTGGCTTCAGACGACACTTCATGGTTAGGAGGAAGAACACCAGGGACAACCACTGGGTTCCTGGAGTGTGCCCCGCTGATCCAGAACAGGTGTTTCAAGTGCCAGAGCTGCAGGTCTCCCAGGGATGTGCGCGTGCTGCGTGCACCGAGAGGGATTCCCCTTCTGTATGTTCGAATTGCATATGGTAAACTTCATGCCCACGGTGTTGGTGATCAGTGACTGTCTTGCTTATTTCAGGGCAGTGCAGAACAGGATGAACCGAACTAATTATGGTTGTTAAGAGTTTCACTCAGCTCAGCGGTCCATTCTGGTCATGGATGAGAGATAGACGAGCATAGTGGACTTGGGGATAGATCTTCTGGCTATTCAAGAGCCCTGTTCCAGAGATGGAGTCGTCCCAAGCTGGGAGAGTGGCAGGATGGTCTATTCAAGGACGGAAGGACGGGTTTGGAGTGCGATTTATATCGCTAAGGCCGAGAATGGTGTTCTGTTCCTTAGTCATCTTTCCAATGACTTGTACCTGTGTAGGAGTTGGATGTGTTTTCTTGTGTCTTGTTATTTCAGATCCAGCGCCCCATTGAGCTGCACATCGCTCATCTTCGGGATTTGCTCCATAGACTGAGGAGGAAGGAGGTCATCATCTCGGCGGATTCCAACGCTAAGTCGGTGCTGTGGTACAGTGCTGAGACGGACTTCAGGGGTGAGCAGTGTAGAAGCATTTTTTAAAATTAATCAAACAGTCTCTGCTTGTATAAATAGTTATTTGAAAGAATTAATTGCGCTCAAGATGAAAACAATCAAAATTGTGACGACACTTATGAGCTGCGCATCTTCTTACTGATAACGCCATATATTATATTTAAAATGGAGCTTGATAGATGTTAGTCGAAGTACAACCACGTATCTACGAATCCGCGTAAGTCAAGGACTTTCTGTATTATATTATATTACATTACATTACATTAGATTTGTCGAAGTACAACTACGTATCTACGAATCCGCGTAAGTCAAGGACTTTCTGTATTATATTATATTACATTAGTCGAAGTACAACTACGTATCTACGAATCCGCGTAAGTCAAGGACTTTCCGTATTATATTATATTACATTACATTACATTAGTCGAAGTACAACTACGTATCTACGAATCTGCGTAAGTCAAGGACTTTCTGTATTATATTATATTACATTACATTACATTAGTCGAAGTACAACTACGTATCTACGAATTCGCGTAAGTCAAGGATTTTCTGTATTATATTATATTACATTAGTCGAAGTACAACTACGTATCTACGAATCCGCGTAAGTCAAGGACTTTCTGTATTATATTATATTACATTATATTACATTAGTCGAAGTCCAACTACGTATCTACGAATCTGCGTAAGTCAAGGACTTTCTGTATTATATTATATTACATTACATTACATTAGTCGAAGTACAACTACGTATCTACGAATACGCGTAAGTCAAGGACTTTCTGTATTATATTATATTACATTACATTAGTTGAAGTACAACTACGTGTATGCGAGTCAAGAACTTTCTGTATTACATTACATTTCCTCGTAGGTCATTCATATATGAATTACATCAACTACATCAATGACCGCATGGTCTAAGGCGTCACTCTCGTGTTATACAAAACTGCCGATGACAGGGTGAATTGAGTTCCAATCCCGGTCGTGTGTACTGAGGGTGGCTTTCCGAAATGGTTTTTTTACTACCCCCACGCAAATGTGGGCTCACTTCCTCTAACTTAAACCTTCCTCATCCCTAACTCACTATCGTAATTAATACATATGCGCATAACCTGTACAGGTAGTAAAACGCAGTACAAAAACAATTACATCAACTCTACCCTTATTAAATGGTCGTTGACATTCTGTATCTCCTTGCCCTAATGACCTCAATGTGCCGATGGGCCTTAAAACCTTAATAATAATAATAATAATATATCTCCTTGTATCTCACGGTAATGAAATATTCCTCTCGTATCTAATCATTTTCTCACACTTTGCTCAAGTCTTGCTGTAAAACTAACCATGTGATCTAATGTCTGCATGTTGTACCCTGTTTAGGGGTTCCCTCCCACCCTTATCGTTTCTCCTGATGCTTCCTCCATTCACCTTTTCACGACTTCTCTTGCTACCCGATCCGATGTCTCCTCCCTTCCCTCATCTCATGTTGATCTGAGTCAATCTTGTTCCTCCAACGTACCAAGGATCAGATCACTGACCGCGCGCACGCGTCGTTTAGAACCTACGACTTGCTTCGAGCAGCATCACTAATAATTCATACAACCATTTCCTCGCACGGATCATTTTCATGGTCACGTGCTCCTATTACTCTGCACTGCATACACACTTGACTGAGAGTATATGTATCTCAAGTGACGCTTTCAGTATGAAACAATAATGTCACGAATCAATATAATATCTAATAAACACTTCAGAAAGCATTTTGAAAAATGAAAAGAGAAAGGACCTTCATCGCATGAGTACAGACGTATTTATCTAGACAATACTCAAATATCAAAATGAGTTGAAATAAAAATATATATAATTCGTGGAAAAAACATCTCCAAATAAAATAAAATAAATCTAACAATATAAAATCTTCTCAAAGAAAAGGCATTTCTCAGTCAGGAAAAGTAAAAGTTGATGTGAAATACAAACACGAGGGGGAAAAAAAGTATTTCTGTCCAAATACAATTTGTGAAGAAGGGAGCGAGGCTAACTGGATTAGGAAGAAAGCCACCGAGAGCAAGTGTGTGGGAGAAGGACACAGAAATGGTGTGTGTGTGTGTGTGAGTGAGAGGAGATAAGGATGCTGAACAAGTGTGTTAGGTGAAGTAAGGATGCTGGACTGCCGTGGAACATTATATTTTCAGGCAGATCAACGGCAGATTTATTAGAAGAACATCTTGGTTTGAAAGATCGTCGTTCTTAATCGTCTAAATGACGTCTCTCAGATGCCTGTCACATATTTAAACATATCCCCCCTCCCCCCACGTTATTACCCTAAAAATTTAGTTTTTCAGCAAGTCTTGGTGCTTATTAGGTCTATACGTGTACATTAATTCCGATGATGGAATAGCAATCAGAAATACATTTTTAGAGTAAATGTACCTTCATTTGCGTAGAGGGAGAGTGGGAACCCATTTAATCAATAGTAATCTAGTCTAACATTAGATTGACGCGTTAGACCATGTGACCTACGGTGTGGGTCAACCCAAAATGAAGTTGTAGCTACAAAAAGTGATCCATATCATAAAAAAATGTTACATTTTGAGTTTGGGATATTAAACCCTATATATAATGATTTAAAAGTAGCTGGTTTTTAACGCAAATTGTTGCACCTCTGGGATTTGGGTGAATAGTACAGGTAATTAGACCGGGTCTTCCTTAAACATAAGTGCAGTCATTTGTTGTTACGGTCACGACAAATCGTTCTTAAGTTATTTGAAGACTCTCCTTGTTCTTTTGAAGTTTCAGTTTAGCCAGGATCGTAATAAACATAGCAAGTGTGAAACTTGTTAGTTTCTCTTAACCCCTCGTTAAAAAAAAATTAACTCGATATTTTGATCAATTTCGACTTTCCATGAGCCCCCCCTCGCCCCCCTAAACCCAAAATGTGGTTTTCGGACTAGGGTTTTCACTGGGTTCCCCGAGGGATATTTGGAATTTTCTATCTAACACCCTCGGGGGTAACCGTATGGGTTAAGGTACTATACTCGCAGTTGACTGGACTGCCGAAGATGAGGACATCGGGTGTACTGAGGGTGGGCTTTCACTCTCCCTCCACGCAAATACGGGTACACTTCCTCTAAATCCAACTTTCCTCATCCATAACATAAAATGACCGTAATGAGTACAAAGGCGAATAGCTCGAACGGGTAGTGAGACGTAATGCAAAAAAAAAAAATACAATCCTCAAATTAAGAGTAGTTTACTGAAGATAAAAACAAAATCTCGAAACCAGTTTTAACAATTTTTATTAAATTTTATATCCAGGTATGGAACTTTTTTTCCACAAAGATAATTTTAAGGGTACTTTATAAGTAAGCATAAATTTCCAATTTTGATTATATCTCCGCAACTATTTGGGATATAAAATAACTTATCATTGAAAGATGGTATTAAAATATTTTCTTGGGAATATATTTTTATAAAACCAACAGTTTCTTAGCTCTAAGCAAATATATATTCTTATGAATCTTTTAAACAATTTATTGGGATGGATTCTTGTGCTCTTTGGTGTACAGCGATGTTCCTCTTTTCTCGATGTTTCTGTAAATGTGTGAATTATTTAATCTATGCTCTTTGGTGGAGTGTTTCTCCAACAATGTATACGATCTCGTTTTACAAATCTTACGAGTTTTTGGTAAGTTTTTCTATATTAAGATAAAAAAAAAGAGAAAATATGTGGGGTGCACCCTACCATTTATTTTATCTTTAGGAAAGAGGTACCTGTTTTGAACCGGCCCCGTGGGGTACTGGTCAGTGCACCTAGCTATGAGCGTAGGAGGTCCCGGGCTCGATTCCCGGCTATTTTTCCAATGGTCCCCGGGGTTTGGTTGATTAGGTTGAAGTGTTTCCACTGGTTCCACACCCTCATTCTCGCTATCACCCTCATACTCGCTATCTCCCTCATACTCGCTATCTCCCTCATTCTCGCTATCTCCCTCATTCTCGCTATCACCCTCCTACTCGCTATCTCCCTCATTCTCGCTATCACCCTCATACTCGCTATTCACCCTCATACTCGCTATCACCCTCATACTCGCTATCTCCCTCATACTCGCTATCTCCCTCATACTCGCTATCTCCCTCATTCTCGATATCACCCTCATACTCGCTATCTCCCTCATACTCGCTATCTCCCCCATATTCGCTATCTCCCTCATACTCGCTATCGCCCTCATACTCGCTATCTCCCTCATTCTCGCTATCACCCTCATACTCGCTATCTCCCTCATACTCGCTATCACCCTCATACTCGCTATCTCCCTCATACTCGTTATCTCCCTCATACTCGCTAGCACCCTCATACTCGTTATCTCCCTCATACTCGTTATCTCCCTCATACTCGTTATCTCCCTCATACTCGTTATCTCCCTCATACTCGCTATCAGCCTCATACTCGTTATCTCCCTCATACTCGTTATCTCCCTCATACTCGTTATCTCCCTCATACTCGTTATCTCCCTCATACTCGTTATCACCCTCATACTCGTTATCTCCCTCATACTCGTTATCTCCCTCATACTCGTTATCTCCCTCATACTCGCTATCAGCCTCATACTCGCTATCTCCCTCATACTCGCTATCTCCCTCATACTCGTTATCACCCTCATACTCGTTATCTCCCTCATACTCGCTATCTCCCTCATACTCGCTATCACCCTCATACCATCTTATCGGGGCATGGAAAGAGCCTCTACGCAAAGGATGTATGATCAGTACATTCGGATATCCCGTGGGCAACGATATATTATTACAGGGTAATCTTTCCACTGCTGGGCTACGATTGCTTTAGCCCACACACGTAATAATATATGTACCACCTCTTGGGAGTCGAGTTAATTCAGTAACTAATTAACCAGTATCTTCTCAGTAATTGACGTAAAGCTCGTGGTTCTGATGTTGTCCGGTCCCATTTGGAGGGTACAGGGACCTTGATATTATTTCAACTGATGTGAACATCTTCTCTTCATGCTGGCATATTGCTTGTGTTCGCCTGACTTAGAATATAAACAGGGATTAGCTATATCAAGACTCCCCAAATAAATATGAAGTAACAAACAACTGAATAGTAAAATAATTTACAACACACAAAATAATAATACAGAACACCAAAATGTCATCGTGTAGTCCATCTCTCTAATAGCCTATACTTTTATTTCAAAACTTTTTATTTAAAACAATATTATTTATGCCATTACAATGAAGACACTTATCAAACAACGCTGGTAGTTAAACAGTTCATCTTTACGTCGTCACTTTAATCTTCCAGTTACAACAGTTCATACCTACAGCCTTCAACATTGTTAGTACAACTTCCAGTTACAACAGTTCATACCTACAGCCTTCAACATTGTTAGTACAACTTCCAGCTGCAACAGTTCATACCTGCAGCCTTCAACATTGTTAGTACAACTTCCAGCTGCAACAGTTCATACCTGCAGCCTTCAACATTGTTAGTACAACTTCCAGCTACAACAGTTCATACCTACAGCCTTCAACATTGTTAGTACAACTTCCAGCTACAACAGTTCATACCTACAGCCTTCAACATTGTTAGTACAACTTCCAGTTACAACAGTTCATACCTGCAGCCTTCAACATTGTTAGCGCAACTTCCAGCTACAACAGTTCATACCTACAGCCTTCAACATAGTTAGTACAACTTACACTTACAACAGTTCTTATCTACAATTATCAACATTGTTATTACAACTTCCAGTTAAAAACATTTCTAGAATCAACAACACATTTTAAAAAGTTTGTTTCAAAGACAGGAACAAAACAATTTTTGAGTTTTGATATTATTTAATCATGTTTTTTTTTTCGAATACTAAACCCTTAAAGTAATATTTTTTTTAAAAAAGTGATTGTTAACAAGGTTTTCTAATATTTACAACAATAATATTTTCGCTGGAAATGTGTTGTTTACTTTAGTAAACCATATCAGTCGTTTAAGCATAAGAATTACATAGCTTGACTGTCGACGATAATTTCACAGATTAAAACAACTGCATTAGATAGTTTTGAGAATATATTATAGGTGAATTAATCTTTAGGGGTTAGCCTTTATTAGAAAAGATAATAGGCTTATCATCAATAATTAAAATACATGTTAGATTATAAACCTATAATATATTTTGTCATCTCGTTATAAAACTAAAAATGTGCACATCTTTGAAACCAACTTAATAAAATCACAAATAATCACACCATTTTTTGTTATCACACAGAAGGTAATACAGATAAAGAATCACATCTTATTTTGATTTCGGGGGATCAAGGGACCAGGTAAGATTGAAGATAAATTTTTTATTTTAAAAACATCCACACAAATGTCTGATGAATATACGAATGTCTCACTTTACTTTTGATGCTATGAAAATCAGGTTAACTCAAGGAATTGTTATGAAATTATATTAATCAACGATCTTCCACGACTCACGCGCTAATGGTTTCTATATTAACACATTCTCTCTTGCCAACAATTCATTTTTCCCCACTATTCAAAAATTATGTTGTTTATTTTTTATTCATATGTCTCCAATCGTTAAAGGAAAGTAGTGTTCTCAAATTTATCACCACCAAATATATAATAATATAATTTATTTTAAATTAGTAATTTGCTCTTCAAGTTATTTTGTATTTTTAAACCATTTTGAATGCGGGTTTAATAAAACTAAACACCGGATTTGAAAAATTAAATCTATTAAAATATAAATCTGCCTCTGTGGTCGAGGGGTTAGATTTCTTGGCTACTAAACCAAAATACACGTGTTCGAACCCCGGTGCTTCCAAAATGTATCTGTGGAGCAGTTTGGTCTGGAACTGGGTTCAAACTTGGTCTCGTGAGCACAAATGAGGAGCTATTTGAGTAAAGAAGTAGCAACTCCGCTTTAGAAAACTGAGATTAACTGTCGGAGGGCTCGTTGTGTTGAGAACATGGCACCCTCTATCCGCAAATGTTGGCACTATCATCGTTAACGGCGGTTGAACTAGAA
>CABFVX010011335.1:0-11030 GCA_902151425.1 Timema shepardi | reverse complement strand
GTGTAATGGTAGGGTGATTGTGAGATGAAATGGAGGACCTACAGTTTAACGTGGGATCCGAACCACGGTGGAGGCCTGGAATTCCCACACATTCTCAAGTTGTGATTAATACACGTCTTGTCAGAGGTAAAGGAAGGGTTTGACAATCAGATAAATCTGTGCCGGGATCGAGGATTGAACCCCGGACCTCCAACACAGAAGCCTGACACCTTACCCCCTAGACCACCAGGTCACCTGTGGGTGCCCGTATGAAGGTGATTATGTTTTGTTGGTGATGGAAAGGTCAGAGTTCGAATTTTGGATTAGTGTACAGATAGTTATTTTTTAATGATTTAACACTCTTCCTTCCCGTAAACGCGGCAACATTTCCTCCAAACTGTACCTTTATCATCCCTACCCTCTTAAGCCCGGTCGGAGGTAGTGACAATATGACTATAATCAGGTAAATATCAGGAAAGTTTGTAATGAAATACGAGTCCAACGCCTTAGACTCCACGGGGGTCACCGGTAAGGATTTTATTAGTTTGTTATTTTGGAAAAAAAAGGGGGGTGGGGGACAGGGGAGATGTTTTGGGGGAAAGAATGTTCCAAGTTTAGCTCACGTCATAAATTACCAGCCTGGCTCGTGCGGTGTAACATGGGAAGGAAGTGACGTAGAGTGGGTGAGGAAGAAGGGAGGGGAGGGGGGAGAAGATCCTTAGAAATGATATCGTCTCAAAGTTCACGAGGTTCAGAGCCGGGCTTGATTCTCTGTGTGATCAAACAATAGAATTATTACTACTAGACTGCGCTAGTACCTAGCCTCTGGCCCAGCCTAGCTTCTCTGTGTGATCAAACAATAGAATTATTACTACTAGACTGCGCTAGTACCTAGCCTCTGGCCCAGCCTAGCTTCTCTGTCTGATCAAACAATAGAATTATTACTACTAGACTGCGCTAGTACCTAGCCTCTGGCCCAGCCTAGCTTCTCTGTGGGATCAAACAATAGAATTATTACTACTAGACTGCGCTAGTACATAACAATTGTTCCGGTTCAACGTCTCTGTGGGATTAAACAGTAGAATTATTACTACTAGATATCAAATGCATAGCCTCTTTCCCTTAGGATTGACCCTCTTAATATATAAGATACAATATATGGCAGTTAAAAAAAAACAAGTTAGAGGCTTTATTATATAGTCCAAACCAACGAAAAAGTATTAGGAGAGTAAATATTGAAATAAATTGGTCAATTTGAACTATTAAATTTAATAAGAGAAGGATTATGAAAGTGAACAGTGCCAGAAATAGACCTAAAGATGATACCGTTTAGGAAAACCGGATAAAAAGCAGTAATAACCGTATATAAAATATTGTGGTTTATCAGACGTTAGACGAACTCGGGATTGCCACCCGTCCTTACCCTTAAGGCCTATCTACAAAGTCCATATCTTTAATTCCTTAGTCTTTACCACTCCATAGACGTTGACTTAACTTTTAACTTTCTTAGGACTAGTCGATACGGACTGCTAAGGACTTCCAATAACACCAAAGCGCGCGCGTGCGCATCGGAATGAAAGCACCAATGGCAGCCAAAGGATCCGTTGCTATGGAAACAATTATAAAATTATAAAATAACTTTACGGACCGGGCTGTTTCGGAAATATCCTGAACGTTTCATAAAAGTATGTTGAGTAGTGACTTATGTTATAATATTATTCTGCTGGGATATCGACTGCTTCACAGATGACGTCTGTCTGCGTATGGCTCTAGAAAATTTCCTTGCGAAGCGTTTTATTGGACGTTGTTTTCAAATTTCTTATTGGTTGGCACGGTCACGTGATTACGGATACGGACTGTGTAGATTCGAATTCCATTTCTAAGGAACTTTAAGGACTAGAAGGATGCGAAGCTTACGGAATCAGTGTCAAGGTCTTTATCCTGTTGTTTTTATGGTTATTTAGATAAAGTAATACAAAAGAAGAATATATCTGAAAGGAGGAAGGATGTATACCCCTGTATATCCGCTTAAAATGTCAACTAAAATAATTAATCAAAGATATTAAATGATAAATGAAAGAGAAACATAAGTTTCCAAAAGGTGTATTTAAAATACTGACGCTGCGAGATAAACCAAATACTATATTTCATACATGCGTGTGATGCGGGGTGTATCGCCATCAAATACAGGGATTAAAAGTTATTTATGTTTTAATTATTGACGCCGTTAGATAAATAAAATACTACCTTTTATATAGTTGTGTGATGCGGTCTGTTTCGTCATCAAATATAGGAGATGATGAAAATTATTGACGCCATTATATAAATAGAATACTAAATTTTATATAGATGTGTGATTCCGGATGTATCGTCAAATACAGGGGACAGTTAATTGTCTTAATTAGTGACGCCCTGAAATAAATAAAAGACTATCTTTCATAAAGCTGCGTGTTTCGAAATGTATTGTCATAAAAATACATGTTCCTACTAAAATTATAATAATATACTATATTATTAGTAATAATAATATTATATATACTGCATCCAATGCATGACGCCTAGTTATTATAACATAGGGGGGAAATACTGGACCGGAAAAAATCTATTAAAATATATATTTGGCAGATTTTGATTAAATCTCAAAGTGATCCGCCGACAAATCGACCCAGAATATCACAAAACTAAAAACTATGTTATAATCAATCTTAATATATATATTTTTATTACTAAATAAAATATTTATATGTTTTTCTGTATTCTAGAAGTAATTATTATTATTACTAGCACCGCGTCTTACTACCCGTTCGGGTTGTACGCACTTACGCTAATGTGTAATGGTAGGGTGATTGTGAGATGAAATGAAGGACCTACAGTTTAACGTGGAATCCGAACCACGGTGGGAGGCCTGGCACTCCCCACATTCACAAGATGTCNTTTAACGTGGGATCCGAACCACGGTGGAGGCCTGGCATTCCCCACATTCACAAGAAGTCTTGTCAGAGGTGAAGGAAGGGTTTGGTAATCAGATAAATCTATGCCGAGACCGAGGATTGAACCCCGGCCGTCAGAACCTTACCCCTAGACCGCCAGGTCACCATCTAGAAGTAATTATTAGCTTATTTAATTTAAATAATATCTTTAAACACTAAAAAAGAAACTACATTTTGTTTGAATACGCCCTATGATTCATTGCGCTTTAAGTGAACGCGATATAGATGAAATACTACCTGCCATACAGCTGTGTTAGGCGGGTGGCATCATCGCCGATACAAAGTATATACCTACAGCTCTAATACCCTTGACTGCTCCCTTCCTCCCGAAACCATATATTATCTTCCCCTCTCTCATACACTTCCCGCTCAACATGTTTAGGATACAAGCACGCACGGAAGACGGGAAAACCAATAATTTGCTCATAAAAATAAATGTATCGTATTAAAATAAACAGAGCTTTAGTAAAAAAAAAAAATTATAAAAAATATCCGTTCTATAACTGTATGTATATTCAAAAAGGGCAGTTAGGTTTTTTATTAAATCAGTTTCAATGCTCCAGATAAAACATACAATAAAAAAATAACCTGCCCCATTTATTAAAATATTTGTGGGGGTAATTTGTTTGTGTGTGGTTTTTTTGTATTATAGGCCTATAAAAACGTTTTAATACAAGTAGGGAAATCAAATTTTCATCATGAAAAATTATTCAATGCTTTTTTTTATATGAACATAAAATCAATTTAACAAACTAAAGTACGACATAAAAAGGGGTCAATTGATTTTTATATTTTCCATTTAATAAAACAAATTGTAAATATAACCACACTTAAAGAGGAGATGCGAGTATTATAGAATACCATCATTTCAAATTGTATTATTATTATTATTACTATCACTGCGTCTTACTACCCGTTCGGGTTGTACGCACTTACGCTAATGTGTAATGGTAGGGTGATTGTGAGATGAAATGGAGGACCTACATTTTAACGTGGGATCCGAACCACGGGGGAGGCCTGGCATTCCCCACATTCACAAGAAGTCTTGTCAGAGGTGAAGGAAGGGTTTGGTAATCAGATAAATCTGTGCCGGGACCGAGGATTGAACCCCGGACCCCCAGCACAGAAGTCTGACCCCTTACCCCCCCTAGACCGCCAGGTCACCTATTTCCAATAAAACAGAAAACAATTTCTAAGAGCTAGTGAAGCCCTCACTTCGAAAGATCAACTGATGATTTTGTGAGAGACAATTGTTTGTTTTGACTGTAACAAAAACTTTTGCACGCTAGTGTCTATTTCTTTAATCTACTGTTATTAATTATAATAATATTTAGCACCGCGTCTTACTACCCGTTCGGGTTATCCGCTTTAAGTACTAATTACTCTAATGGATTAGGAACTGGGGAGGTTGAATTAGAGGAAGTGAACCCGCATTTGCGTGGAGGTAGAGTGGGAAATACCATTTAGGGAAAACCACCCCCAGTTCACCCGACCGAGATTCGAACCTCGATCTCCCCGTCCTCAGCAGTCGAGCTTCAACACGAGACTAGCGCGTTAGCCAACTACACCATTGGGGTGGGTCTATTATTAATTCTAATCAACATTAATCATTAGGTTAAGGCTCATTAATACTTATCTTTGAGTTAAAATATTATTTTAATGTAATTTTAAAATAACAAAAATATTGTTTTCCAAAATGGCGAGTCGGGAAATAAGGAATACTACCATAAGGCCAGAACATTTTTCAAATATTTGGCAAGTGAACTATTTTGACAACGTAAGCTTAAACATTTTCTCCTTAGAAATCTATACCTATACAATATTTTAGTCTATTATTTTTTAATAATTCATTATTATTATTATTATTATTATTATTATTATTTTATTGTTTTAAACAGAATATCTGCAGGATTTTTTTAAACTTTCTTATGGATTTTTTTTTAGTTTTTAGTAAATATAATTAGTTTTCAATATAAAATGTTTAGTATTCCATATTTCCCTCCCTATTCCATACTCATTCCTTTGTTCCACATATCTTTTAAGTGCTCCTGCAGGTTATTAAAAGTTATTAATTTTATCTTTAAATGGTGACCTGGTGGTCTAGGGGGGTAAGGTGTCAGACTTCTGTGCTGGCGGCCGGGGTTCAATCCCCGGTCCCGGCACAGATTTATCTGATTACCAAACCCTTCCTTCACCTCTGACAAGACATCTTGTGAATGTGGGGAATGCCAGGCCTACCACCGTGGTTCGGATCCCACGTTAAACTGTAGGTCCTCCATTTCATCTCACAATCACCCTACCATTACACATTAGCGTAAGTGCGTACAACCCGAACGGGTAGTAAGACGCGGTGCTAATAATAATAATAATAATAATAATAATAATAATAAAACGGGTGTTAGGCACAAACGAACAAAAAACACACAGTTCAGATATAATTGAGCCATACCGCCATCACTTGACGAAGATAGTTCCAAATTCCGCGGAAATATGGTGTCTAGTGGTCATCTCAACGAACTCTCCGGCCATTGACCTCAGTTTTATAAACCGGAGCCACTAATTTTTTTTTAAATTCAAGTAGCTTCTCATTTCTCCTCACAATCGACCCCGTTCCAAACCCAAAAAGATATTTGGAGACGGGGGAACGAACCCAGGACCTGTAACCAGAAGCTCTGACCACTAGACCCCATGTTGGTCTCCCTGTGTGTGGGAACGTGTCACAAATTTTGGACAGCCCTTGTTCTGCTTCCTCTTATCTCAAGCGCGTGTATCGGCGGCGCTATTGAAATTGACGTCTGCTCATTTCATTACGGGCGAAAGCCACGCTTTCAACTGACCTGCCACTTACAATCTCTCCAGTCCGCCATCCACATGTCCGGTCGGGATACCAACACAGCGAACGCCGCATTGCAAAAACATAACGAGGTTGCCAACTTTGCAAATATACTACTGTAACGGATAAACGTTACGGCAAAATCGTATAAATACTTTCTCAAATATATATGTACTGTAATCTAGAACGACAGTTTCAAAAATCGATTATATATAAACCACCGCAAAATCATACTTATTCATCGTGTACAACACTTCTTTGGTTATCGTTAAACCTTAAAGTCTGGCCGTACAACATGTAAATTATTATTATAACTAGGTGTTCTGTCTTACGACAGGTCCAGTGATTTTTGTGGGGAGGTTTGAAGGCCGCCGCCATATTCTTTACGATCACAGCGCTACAAAGGAGTGAGCGGCGACAGCAGGTACTCACGTAAGATATCATGGGTAGGTTTGAAGGCCGCCGCCATATTCTTTACGATCACAGCGCTACAAAGGAGTGAGTGGCGACAGCAGGTACTCACGTAAGATATCATGGGGAGGTTGAAGGCCGCCGCCATCCTCGCCTCGTGGACGCAGGTCTCCTGGGGGCCGACGTACGCCGACACGTTGCGGGTCCAGAGCGCCGCGGTCTGGCGGATGCTGGTCACCTCTTCCCCGTAGGTCTCCGCCACCAAGAACCCCAGCGTGTGACCCCTCTCGGCCAGGGGCCCCTTGTTCACCTCAGACACCGCCAGGGAGATTGCGCCTGAGATGGTGAGACCGGGCCTCCTGTACACCAGGTCATCCGGCCGACGCTGCGAACCTGTCAAGACCACAACTCTAGTAGCCCGGACAGTGGTCAGGACAATAATACCAGTAGATATATGGCCATGAGATCTACTTATAGCTATATGGTCATGAGATTAACACTAGTAGATAGATGGTCATGAGATTTACTGATAGATAGATGGTCATAAGATTTATACTAGTAGATAGATGGTCATGAGCTTAATGCTTGTATATAGATGGCCATGAAATTTACTGATAGCTATACGGTCATGAGAATAATACTAGTAGATAGATGGTCATGAGATTTACTGATAGATAGATGATCATGAGATTTACTGATAGATAGATGGTCATGAGATTTATGGGCATACGATTAATACTAGTAGATAGATGGTCATGAGATCTACTGATAGATAGATGGTCATAAGATTAATACTAGTAGATAGATGGTCATGAGATTTACTGATAGATAGATGATCATGAGATTTACTGATAGATAGATGATCATGAGATTTACTGATAGATAGATGGTCATGAGATTAATACTAGTAGATAGATGATCAGGAGATTAATACTAGTAGATAGATGGTCATGAGATCTACTGATAGATATATGGTCATGAGATTAATACTAGTAGATAGATGGTCATGAGATTTACTGATAGATAGATGATCATGAGATTTACTGATAGATAGATGGTCATGAGATTTACTGATATAAAGATGGGCATACGATTAATACTAGTAGATAGATGGTCATGAGATCTACTGATAGATAGATGGTCATAAGATTAATACTAGTAGATAGATGATCAGGAGATTAATACTAGTAGATAGATAGTCATGAGATTTACTGATAGATAGATGATCATGAGATTAATACTAGTAGATAGGTGGACATGATATTAATACTAGTAGATAGATGGTCATGATATTAATACTAGTAGATAGATGGCTATGCGGTTAATACTAAGGGCTATATGGTCAGGATATTAATTTTAAGGACTAGATGAGCATATATTGTTAGTTGTGGGACCAGCTTTACCTGTTAAATAACCCAGAAGAAACTCATCACAGAGGGCGGCACTAACGAGAATGTATAAAAGTGGCGCTACCAGGAACGGTGGCCACATTCCCAACTATTGCCACCGGGAAGACTGACAGAAACCATTTAGCCTGCTTCGCTGGACCTGCAATCAAAAGACAAAGTTGATTATAAGATTGGTTGGGAACCAAAGTTTGGACCAACATATAACACCGAGTGTATTTGAAATTGGGGATGTAGAGATACATAAATGCAGCTTTGCAACTAAGAATTATTATTGGAAGAAGGTGTGGACCGGCGGGTTCCAAGCAGCTCGGGACTGCAAATAATAAACGACACTTAAGGTGGGACGGTAGGGGACGCGAGAAAAGGTCTGTGTTTTTTGCAGTTTTTATGGCAAAGCATTTTGTCCAAAATAAATAAAACATTTCACTAGTAGAAACAAAATAGTTTGATACTTTTCAACATGTTGATATCAACAGTTGTCGAATATTTGGCAGCGTGTCATTATCTAAAAAAATAAACATTTTAAATGAAGATAAAATATTGTCATTAAATTCCGGAACATTCTCTACCAATATTCAACAACTTATAGTGTTTGCGCGTGCATGCCCTACGTTGGGCGCCAATTATATAAAAACGAAGATCATTACAAATTGTTATCAACATTTGAAGAAATATAATTTTATGTTTGTACTGAAGCAATGTTTTATTTATGTTGGCAAAAAAAAAAAGTTTTGCCATAAAAAAACATTAACCTTTTCTCGCGGCCCCTTCCATAGCACCTTAACCCTGCAGTTCTGGCGCCAAGTTTCACAGACCCCAAGAATTTTTTAATTTTTTTGTTGATTGTAGAATGTGGTGAGTGATTATAAACTGGCACTTCTGTTTAGCTTCTTGTTTTAACTTTCAGTCTGACTAGCTTTTATCATATCAGTTTGAATTATTTTTAAGCAGAGATAATGGTGTTTTGGGTCTGTTAGACTTGGCGCCACTGTTTGTGCTACTAATACTAATATGAATTATACTAAAAACTAATTAATAATACTTATATCAATATTTAGTTCTAGCTTAATCCAAGATAACACGTCTTATAAACGAGAATAAGAACATGCATACTAAAACGCGACCAGAGTTTCTAAGAAGACGTTATGTTTGTTTCATATACACCGTCCTAGGAAAGGGAAGAACGTAATTTTAGCATCCAGCATGCATCACGATGACGGAATCTATCCCAACGATGAGAAAAATAAGCCCGAGATGATTAATCTTTTATGATTGAACAAAAGATGGAGTGGTTACAGTAGATGAATTTTGTGCGAATTGCAATGTTGCCAGAAATACAAGACGGTTTTCTACGGTTATTTTCTATGCTCTCTTAAATGTTTAACAGGTATAAATGCACAAATAATTTACATTTCTAAGAGGCCTGAAGATAATACTATTTTCGGAACTTTGATAACGATAATGCAAACAGTTTTAAAAAGCTACCTCTTACAACGCAAAGAATTACTGACTACTCTTCCTTTGTAAGTTCGACTAAGATGACAAGAAATATCTGAAATATCTCTTCAAACAGTTACATTTGATCAGTTTCCTGAAGGAACAAGGAAACTCTGATATTTTGAAACAAAAAAACAGTAAAAAAATATCTATTTTTGTACATTTTGAACACAAAAAATGGTATTGGAATGCAAAATGTTCATGTGGTGTTGGACTAGTTTTACAGCAAATGAACAACTAACAAATATAGTAAAATTTTTAAGACTTTTTAATATGACATATAGGAAAAAAATCTTAAGATGAGTAAAAAAATTATTATTTTTCGTGGCATATTGTGTAGCTTATGTAGATTAACCATATATATAGTAAAATTTTAAAATTTTAAGATTTGTTTATAATTCAGTTATTTATTACATATATTAAAATGGGTAAAAATAAAAAAATGAAATATTTTAAAGTTATTTCCCTCCCACTCACCAAAAACAAAAATGGGTCTCTCAGACTAGTTGCTAGCACTGCAGGGTTAACAAACATTCATAAATACCCCTAAATCTATGTTGGGTACGGCCGAATTTTTACAAGAGACCTGGTTTAATCCTCTATTCAAAAAAGGTATTTGATGATGGGGGTGTAGTGAACGCTTGAAAAGGGCAGTATTTTTGCAGTTCTTATATCAAAACATTTTTATCGGCCAAAATAAATAAAATATTGCTCCAGTACAGACATAGGATTTAATTTTCCTCAAATGGTGATAACAGCAGTTTGTAATGGTCCTCATTTTTATATAATTGGCGCCCAACGTAGGGCATGCACGCGCAAACACTATAAGTTGTTGAATATCTTTCAAGGGTGTCATGGAATTTAATGACAACTTTTAATCTTAATTTAAAAAATTTGTTATCTAATGCCGCTATGCTCATGACAGATATTAAACAAATAATTGTAAAACCTCGTCAGATTAAACCCCGGTGGTCTGAAATTCCGGATAATCCAAAAATACTTTTCAGTAAGCTGGGTAAAATATCAAGTAAAATAAAATATGTTTTTCGATTAACAATCTAAAAGATAAAATATAATTGTAATAAACAGTGATATCTGGTAGTAAATGTTTAATATTTACATGTCGTAGTCAATACAATGTGTTTTCCTGTAAATAACAATAATTACAGAACATATCACGTGATATACATCAGTTAAATAATGAAAATTTGATTAAAATCATTCAACTGTAAGTTAAAATTCATGAAAATACTGTGTACCTGTATTCTCCCGGTTAATACGAATCAGCTCGGGTCACAATTAGTTCGGATTAACCAGGTTCTATTTTGTAAAATGATCCTACAGGCGTAACTTGTGTAATAAACAAATCTAGTAACTGTTAGTATTCAATTAGTACAAATCCTTCTATGTTTATCTCAATAAATGTTTATAAATAACACCAACGCAAAACAGATTGGACGGTTTTATATTTAATTCCATCGTGTATCTTTACAACTGTTGTACTCTGGGCATCTTCAAACCGACTCACTGTAACTTTCGATTTAAATTAAATAAACAAAAACGATCATTTATAATTGGGTGGAATAGCTTTGGCTCCAAACAACTCTTTTTTTTTTTAGCACCGCGTCTTATTACCTGTTCGAATTATATACTAATGATTTGAGGGATTAGGAAGGTTATATTTAGAGAAAGTGTACTCGCATTTTCGTGGCGGAGAGTGAAAAAAAACCAATTTTGGAAAACCATCCTCGACAAATCGGGCTGATATTAGAACCTCTATCTATCTCACCGTTATCGGCAGTCTAGTCTATCGCGAGAGTAGCGCCCTATACCATACAACCACCGAGAAATCTCTTGTTCTACTCCTGACGAGGTCGTAAGAAACACATACAGTAGCCCCATGGCTTCTTT
>CABFVX010011334.1:0-11031 GCA_902151425.1 Timema shepardi | reverse complement strand
CTAGCATATTTTTGGCGATAGCACTAAGCAACTTTACCTAATTTTTGTTTAAGGGTCTTGATCTCATTATTTCCGGAATAAAAAATGTCAGATGTGTCCCTTTGTGCCTCTGAAGGAAAGCCTTCTTCAGAAAAGGAATTAGTAAAATCTGAGAGAAATTCTGATTCTTCAGAGAAGGTAAGTTTCATTGCCTTGACATAATATTTAAAATATAATTGCAATCACTCCACCTGGCCGGTTTATCACTGACAACTTCCCGATTATAATAAAATTCTGCCCATATTTAAACTTATTATGCTAATTATGTATGGAATTAATATCACCTAAGGTTGTAATTGTTGTAAACTCTTAAATCACTTTGAAACCTTTTACAATTTCAAAACTGGTAAACAAAATCACAAAGTAAATAGTATTCTATATAATCCATTTGAAACCAAAATTCTAAATTATATTGCACTACAAGCCTACTGGGGTAGTGTGAGAATCTCAAAATGCATTCAGAATTCCCCTGAAGAAGACTTACAATGTGACTGTAGTTAAATGGGCAAAATATTAATAGAAGTTTTAACACTCTAGGGGTCTAATACATTGTACACAGCTATATAACAAAGCCTTGTTCTATTAATTACTTAATCCACACAATTACCCAAAAATGTAATTTCCATTTTAAAATATTTTTACTCTAGAAATTAATAAATCAATCGTAGCTTCAACTTCCAAGTAGGGGAAGGTGGTCCACCATGAGACAAAATAAACATTTTTATTTTTGTAATTTTGTAAATTTATTTAATTTGATAAAGAGAAATATTCTCAAAAACTTAAGACAAAACTTTCCTATACCTATTTCACTGGTTTGATCCAAGATAAAAATATTTTTAGCTATAATAACAAAAAAAACACATAAATCCTTACATGTGTCTCATTGTGGCCCAATGATGGGCCATGATGAGACACCAATTGGGCCACAATGAAACAAATATATTCAGTTTTACTTTTATGATAAAAAAACCTTTAAGCTAATGATAATTTTTAATTCAGATATTGTTTATCAATTATTCATCAAGTTCCTTTTTTAAACACACATTAAAGAATAAAAAATAAAAACATATATAGACTTATAGTTGCTACTGTCCTTCGATATTCTTTGTGTTGCTAACGAATGTTCAGTAAGCTAAAATAAATTTCAAACTTTTAGAATGATTAGAGCCTTTTTGTATTGCCAGAAAATAATGGTTTCGGAAATATCATTTTTATGTCTTCAAGAGGAACTGAAGCCAAATCAGGTACACGAGGAAAAAAAAATTCCTTAACACTTCAAGAAACTAATCTCTACATCACTCCCGATACACTAGGGGCTACAACAGTACCAATATAAAAAATATCTCTCTTTGCACTGAAGTGCACTAAAACAAAATCACCACACACTGGTTCACGATCCAGCTCTTTTAAACCACTTGGGTCAATTTCTGGTGGCCACTCTGTCTCATCATCGGAACTATCACATGGTAGATATAGGCCATAATAGTCTTCATCTTCTGATGATAATGGCTCACTATTTATTATTTGCTTTTTCTTATTTAAGAGTTCTTTTCTTACCAATGACAATTTACGTTTTCCATAGAGCTTTTCCTTTGTTTTATTTTCAATTCTGTTTCTCTCCTGAGTGTCAGTTGGTATGCAGCTGCTTACTTCTTTTGTTTCTTTCTTGCTCCTGCCTTTGGAGACCTTTGAAACTGTCAGGGCCGATGAATAGTTTCTTCTGTGATTTAAAAAAAAATATATTTAGCACCGCGTCTTACTACCCGTACGGGTTATACGCTTAAGTACTAATTACGCTAATGGATTAGGAATTGGAAAGGTTGAATTTATAGGAAGTGAACCCGCATTTGCGTGGAGGGAAAGTGGAAAACCATAGGGGGGGGAAAACCCGTTCACCCGACCGAGATTCGAACCTGGATCTCCCTATCCTCGGCAGTCGAGCTCAAGACGACTGGCGCGTTAGCTAACTATGCCACCGAGGCGGGTTCTTCTCTGATGAATTTAAGTTTAATCTGGAAGAATCTGAACCAGGTGAACTTTTATGGATTTTTTCTGAAGAATCATTAGCTGAAAATAATTTAGAGGATGTTGATGGGACTCTCTGTGAGGGTAATCGTAAGGCCGTATATTGAATTTAATTGAAAACCACATTCAGGCCCATTTGAAATACCTGGTAAATCACGCTCTGCTACAGAACTAGTCATGAAATCATCATCTGTAAATACATTTCTATAAAATGGGTAGATTCCTGTTTTAGTGAACCCTGACCTGATGTTAGAAGGGTTCATTGCTCGTTCATGTGCTACTCCTACACAATTGGCAACTTGATATATGGTCAATGGAACCCCAGGATTGTTAAGCAGCCGAGAATCTTCAGCATAATTGAAGTGTTCCTTTAATGAGTAGAATACAAACACATCAAGTGGCTGCAACTTGTTACTGCAATGAGGTGGCAGAGTAACTATAGTAACTCTTTATTTTCTTTCGTAAGGTTAAGAGTTTCTATTGTAATATGGTTTTCATGATTATCATAAATAAGCATAGATGGATTTTTTTGAGTGGAGCTAGTGTGTTCTATAAAGTGTCTCATAAAAGAAGTAAATATTTCCCCTGTCATCCATCCAGAACTATTCACAAGACCCAGAGTTTCTGGTGGTGCACCATTCACCATATATGTTTTGATATTATTACGAGGGAATACTATTATTGGCGGTAAGGAGTTCCCGGTTGCACTTACTATACATCAAGTCGTTACCAAAGTTCCCCGTTCCCCACTTGTGCACCGGCTTACTTGCTTAGTGCCTTTTGCAGCTATTACCTTATTTGGTTTTTGAACTGTGGTGGTTCCAGTCTCATTCAAATTATATACACGACTTCCATCTGAAAATTTCTGAGAGCGACTGTATGTGTTCTCGATATTGTTAAAAAAATCGCCTGACATTATATTTGTTGAAGAGAGTTGCCCGGGTGATACTACAACCTTCTTGTTGTCGGATACTCAGCTCTGGATGTCTCTTTAAGAAACCCTGGAGCCAATAAATCCCAGCGTTATGTTTTATTCCCCACGAAGGAGGCATAGCTTTTGAATTAATCTTTGCCATCTCATAGGCTAACTCATGAAAATCTTTAATTGACTTCCCATAGCACATTTTAGAACACTGGACCATGTAGTTTGTTAAATATTTTTCCTCTTATGAATTGAAAACTAAACGGTGTTTGTAGTTAGCGACCATTCTAACTTCGACTTCAAGGTTAGGATTATTAACTTGTTTACTAACATATCTTTGTAATGTTTGAAATGATACCCGATTCAAAGAAGCAACTTCCCGAAGATACACTTTTCTGCCTTCTTCCCCCAACAAAACTTGCTGTACAGCATTTTGCATATTTTCTTCAGAGAAAGTTCCCTTTTGTCTTTTCCTTTTCCTTCCTCTAGACATGATAATTAATGGTAGGCGTAGTAAGAAAGAACAAAAACTACAGTATGATGTTTATTTAAGACTAGACTTATATTTTATTGAGAAATAATAATTAAATTTACTATATAGGAATCTTATAATCAAAATATGTACATGGGTCGTCTCATTGTGGCCCAAATATTTTGTCTCATTGAGGCCCAGAAAGGCTGAAATAAAACATTTATGGCTAACCTGAGTGAATCCTTTTGTTTTGTTTTCGAATGCAAATCAAACTGTAAAATTACTCCAAAAAATAACTTTTCAACACAAAATATAAACTGAAAACAATAATTTGGAAGCAACAGCATGCAGCCATTTGTAAAAAGAACTATGGCCGGGCAGTTAGTTCTTGAGTCTGCCACTAGATTTTGTTCTAGCTAATATTTGAATTAAGGGTGAAATTTGATTTGTCTCATGGTGACCCACCCTTCCCTATGTCTCTTTAATCCATATAAAACCTGTTTGGTAAAAATAATTTAGGTAAATAGCTTTGAACCTAGCTTTTAGGGCTCTTGCAATAACAATTTTAATATATGAACCTTAAAAATATATGGAATGATACAACATATCTTATTTTTTGTTTTCAGTTTGTCCGAAAGAGCATCTTTGTTGCTGAAGGAGTGATTAAACTTGAAATTACTGAGATAATTAATAAACTGTCAATAAAAACCTTCTCAGCATCTTCTCATCCACACATTTTCAACAATACTTCTTGGACACTGAAGCTTAAGCGAGAATTTACAGATGATCTTGGAGTATTTTTGCTCTGCAACGAAGATTACCAAAAGTCTACCAAGACGTTTCATGTTGAATTTGAAATTAGACTTATCAATCAAAATACTGGAGGAAAATTCTTTTCGGAATCCTTTAATCACGTGTTTAGTAAAATGATTCCCAGTTTTGGGAACGCAGCTTTCACCAACCGTTGGGATCTTTCAAGTGAATATAGTCAATATATTAAATATGGTATGATAATACTAGAAGCACACTTGATATTTGGTTCTGCTACACATTCTCACAATGCATCATACTCTTCAGATGAGGCTATCAACATGGAAGTTCTCGATCATTTTCATCAAAACGAGTCACTTGTGGATAGAGCTGCAAAATTTATAGATACAGGTCTTGGTAGTGATTGTGAGTTTATGATTGGAGTAGATTCACCAGTCAGCATAAAGGCCTCCAAAGTTTTGTTAGCGTGTGTAAGTCCGGTATTTGACCGAATGTTTTTTGGCAGTTTAAAGGAAGAAAATGTCATCAAGGTGACAGATATTGGTCCAGATGTGTTTGTCATTATGTTGAAACATGCTTACAGGGCCAGTTGGAAACTTGAGTCTAAAGCTCAGGCTGTCGATGTACTCTATGCTGCTGATAAATATATGTTGGGTGAACTAATGCGCGAGTGTGTTGAATTTATTTGGCCTCGTGGTCCAGATGATGTTTTTATTGCCTTAGATTGTGCAACTCGCTTTAATTTAAACTATATGCGAGAATGTGCCATGCGCATATTGCGAAAAGATACACAAGTAGTTCTTGCTCATCCAAAATTTGTAAACTTGAGCCATAGCTCTGTGCTAGCAATTGTAGAACAACGTTACTTAAATATTAAATCTGAGGTTCAATTATTTGATGCAATGATCCGCTGGGCCAGAGTTTCTTGTCATAATCATGGCTTGCGAGACGATGGTCAATTTCTTCGTTTTGAGCTTGCAAACATCATTGACAATATCCGCTTCCTCGCTATGACCATCAAAGAGTTTTCAGGCTCACCATGTGAAAGTGGTGTTCTAACATTTGAAGAAGAAGTAGCAATATTTAGAAAGTTTGTTTCTGGAAAATCAGTGGGATCTCTTTCACGTATCTGTTGTCTAAAAACACCTCGCAACATATATTCGAGCTTATAGTTATTAAATCATACATATAAATTGACAATATTATTCATTAAATTAAGTGGCTTAAGAACGAATATAACTT
Source organism: Timema shepardi (assembly GCA_902151425.1). Classification (NCBI taxonomy): domain Eukaryota; kingdom Metazoa; phylum Arthropoda; class Insecta; order Phasmatodea; family Timematidae; genus Timema; species Timema shepardi. Next base: position 5,560 of record CABFVX010011334.1, on the reverse strand, counting down.
TTCCTATTTATACAGTTGTCTCAAAAGTATTTACATTTATAATCTTAGCTAGCCTCCATGCAGCATGAGGCTCGCCTCCACTTGCTCTTCCAGGAAAGCAAGCTGGATAAAACTGGTTTTTCAGGGTTTCCACACACTCGGAGAGCCAAGAAAACACTGTTTTATTTGTCTGGGGAAAAAATGGGAAAGGAAATTTCACATTACATTTTTTTTAAATCTTAAATATTTGTGAATTTAAACATTTAACTGCAATTTCTATATAATTAAATTTAATTAATGGATCACTTTCTAAAGTGTTTGAAAATGTGGGAATTCCTTCTGGAAAAAAGGGAATTGTGTATTAATAAAATAGTAGCAACCCTGTTTAACTACCAGTGTTAAAAGTTAATAGGAATATGTCAGATTCAATGTAACTTGGTCGCAATTGTCAGTTTGACCTTTTTTTTAAATATACTATTTGTTGAGAGTCTTATGATTTACTTATGTTTCCTTTCAATTGTTGGTAGCTATGTATAAGCCTGATTGACTAACTAAAACAAGGTTCAATTAAGCAAAAAATAGTAATTATGGTAACATCTTGACTATATATATGTATATATGTATATTAACAGGGTGTCCAGTGGTCGAGAAAACTGGTAATTATGCTTGAATTTTGAGCATCAGGAAAAAACTCGGGAAAAGTGCTTGAATTTTGCCGTCTCTTGGTAGTTAAAAACTATTAAGAGCCTTTATTCATAGCTGTTATCAAACTAGGATGGCGTATGGCTCCAATTTGACCTTTGATTGACCCCGACGCTGATTGACTTAGAGCTGGTCATGACCACGCCCCCTCGCTCTCTGATTGGCTGTTTATTTTCACCCTCCCGTCTTCCTACCCCCTTCCCCTCCTCATATTTCCAGACATGTTAGTTTTTGTTCCAAACATGTTGGTACTTGTATTTTCTTGTTTTTTTTTGTTTTTTTATGTATACTCATTGCTTTTATATGTATGCTCATTGCTTTTATATGTATGTTCATTGCTTTTATATGTATGCTAATTGCTTTTTTATATGTACTCATTGGTTATTTATGTCTGGGCAGGAATGGGATGGGACGTTAGAGTTTTTTTATTTACTTATTGGTGTGCAGTCCACGGCGTCGGGCGTTCTTCCCTCATCATCAGGGGGAACACGGAGCACGAAGCTATCCTGACGGCAGTGAAGCGAAGAGTGTAAACGCTGAATTGCTGACAGCGTATTACGGCCGTAATGCCCCTTTCACTTTTCCTTCACTACCCACCCTCCTTACATCGCCACGGCACAGAACGAGCTGAGTTACAGTGACTGCTCCTTCGCTCTGTGGGACTGCCTTTCACTGCCCGGAACAAGCAGCACGAACCTATCCTGAAGACCGTTTGGGGTAGAGTGTGATAAATAGTTCCCCTGCCTTGAGATTCCTTTCACTTCCCCTCCTTAGAGGTATGTGTCCGCAACCCGTTATGTGGTAATGAGTTTTCCCGGTGTCGTCATCGCAATATCGGAACCCCCTATGTGATAATGGGTCTACCCCGATGACAGGCGCCAGTTTGGCGGGTCGAGAAGAATAGATCGTGACCTTGAATGATGTCGCAATGGGTTTTCCCTGACTGGCGTCAGTTTGGTGGCTTGACAAGACAGTAATAGATCGTGACCTTGAAACTGTAAGCTAGGTCATTGACCCTGACAACCCTCCTCCGGCAATGGGTTATCCTGATGGCGTCATCGCACTGTCGCAACCCTCAAGACTCATACCTGGCGCCAGTTTTGCGGCTCGTCAAGACGACTCGAGAAATGAATAGATCGTGACCTATTGAAGCAAATGCGGGTACACATTCTACTCGGTATAGAAAAATCTGGTCAACCATCAAGGCCCCTTCGAAAATGATGGGGGGTGCAGGAAGTACGACCGTTCTAAAGATATCGAGGTTCGAATCCCGCTGTACACACCGTCTAAATTTGTATACTTGCATTGATGGTCACATTGCCTAAGGCGTCACTAGATGGCCGATGATCGACGTTTAAAGCTAAGGTGGATACACATTCTACCCGGTATAGAAAAATCTTATCGACCGGCAAAACCCTTTCGAAAATCCTGGGGGTGCAGGAAGTATGACCGTTTTAAAGATATCGAGGTTCAGATCCAGGTGTGCACACCGTTGAAATGTCAAGCTCATCTTATTCTGATGGGGGCGGGAAACGAATCTTCAGTGGTGTCCCCCCGAAACATTTTCTTAAACCATCTCTACCGCACGTTTTGCCAGAAAGTGTTTGTGTCACTTATATAGTTATGGTAGGGGAGGTCATGGGTTCGAATCTTGCTTGAGTGAACTGGGGTTATTTTCTACTCTCCCTCACTCCACGTAAATTCTGGAACATTTCTACCTTACTACTCCAGTCCATGACGGATACCTACATCCACGCATGTCGACGGACGATTCCAAACAACCAATTTTAGTGGACTTTTTTGTTGGGGGATAGCGTCCCCTAACTGAGGATTCCGAGGCCCCTGATTGTGCACAATTAGAGCTGTGTCAATGCTCTCTAGTTACGATATTACCGGGAAAACCTCATTACCACATAGGGGGTTGTGACATTGCGATGACTAGTTGTGACATCACCGGGAAAAAACTCATTGCTGAGGGTAGGGTTGCCAGAGTTAATGACGTAGCTCACGGTTTCAAGGTTACAATATATTCCTGTCTTGTCGACCCGCCAAACTGGCATCTGCCATCAGGGAAAACCCATTACCTAATAGAGGTACTGTAAGCTATCTCTCCTCGGTCAGGGAATATCTAGCTACTGTAAGCTATCTCTCCTCAGTCAGGGAATATCTAGCTACTGTAAGCCATCTCTCCTCGGTCAGGGAATATCTAGCTAATGTAAGCCATCACACCTATGTCAGGGAATATCTAGCTACTGTAAGCTATCTCTCCTCGGTCAGGGAATATCTATCTAATGTAAGCCATCACACCTTTGTCAGGGAATATCTAGCTACTGTAAGCTATCTCCTCGGTCAGGGAATATCTATCTAATGTAAGCCATCACACCTTTGTCAGGGAATATCTAGCTACTGTAAGCTATCTCTCCTTGGTCAGGGAATATCTAGCTACTGTAAGCCATCTCTCCTCGGTCAGGGAATATCTAGCTACTGTAAGCCATCTCTCCTCGGTCAGGGAATATCTAGCTACTGTAAGCCATCTCTCCTCAGTCAGGGAATATCTAAATAATGTAATCCATCTTTCCTCGGTCAGGGAATATCTAGCTACTGTAAGCCATCACACCTTTGTCAGGGAATATCTAGCTAATGTAAGCCATCACACCTTTGTCAGGGAATATCTAGCTAATGTAAGCCATCTCTCCTCGGTCAGGGAATATCTAGTTACTGTAAGCCATCACTCCTCGGCCAGTATATAGATAGTAACTGGTAAGACATCACTTCTCAGCCAGGGTGTATATAACGACTGTTAGCGACCACCTCTCTGAAACACAAGTTGCACGCGCTGTAAAAACCAAGGGTTTTTCTATCTAAGTCGACTTAATGTATGCCTCTCCCCTCCCCAGTCTTTGAAATATGAGACGAGTCACCTTGGTGCTATGAAGAATGATCTCTGATTCTGAAGTGTTCGGTGTGTTAAGGTCCCTCGGTACCGGCTACAAATAGCAAACAATACTTAAAAAAAACTCGATAATATGTTCGTCTGAGCCTAAACAGAGCTCTTAAAGTAATTTGACATGTTGATCCCTAGCTTAAATGATAAAAATTTATCCTAGAACCAAATTAACGGTCTAAAGTGAGTTTTTTTGGGTGTGGTTTATAGGTTTCTGATCCAGGTGGGCATTTTCATACTGTCCACAGCTCATTGGCACGTTACCTTTTCAAATTGTGTAATACATCATATTTTCAAATAACTTTTTTTTTTGCATAGTGATTAGATTTTGACGTAGGATGTCTTATTATTCATCGAGAGATGTTAAAAATGGAGAAAATATGCAATCAAGCTTTATTTATGTTTGAACTGACACAAAAATGAGGGGGGAGAGATGCCGTTTAATCTAGCCAAGAGTGTAGGTATGTTCTCTAAACCCAACGCGGTCTTATTCAATAACCATTAGAATGTGTTCCCCTGGGCTTTAAGAAAGGTCAGAAACAAATTACATCTTGCAGTCCTAGGGCCTGCATTGGTCAGTGTGGAAAGTCTACTTGGATCCAGTGGCGTATTCTCTGGGTATGCTAGTCCTTCATCGTACACCCATGTTTACATGGACTGGTTTTTAAATTCAATGTTGTCTGTGAAAACTGTGTAAATATTAATGCTTAAATTGTGAATAAGTATACATTTATAATGTATCTACATATTATTAATTTGTAAACTAATATTTGTTCATATTCCAAGGATATTGTTTTTTAAGTAATTATTCTTCCAAAAGGGTCTACCTATCCAGATTTTGAAACTCAGGACCTGCTGCTTGAAAACAGAAGGCAAAGCTAGATAAGTTCTAATGACCTTGACCAATTATATGGGGTTGCAACCCTCCCCTTTTCCCCTTGACAACAAACATTAGCCAATAAACTAGGGTGTTTACAACCCTGGGCCTGCTGAATACTTATCGCAAGTAAAACAGTGTGCCAACTGTTGAACAAATATTCAAGAATCACGATCACAATGGTTTTATTCACTAAGCTAGTATAGCTCAAATAAATAAAATCAATGCAAATAATATTTGTGAAATACTCGTATAAATAACAAGCTTTAAATTATGCACTAATTAAATACTTATTTGATTATATTTATGCATTCTAGACACATGTACCATCATGTATTTGGCAAGCATATTTACTACCATTTTAGAGTATTCAATGGTTAAATGGCGGGGATGGGGGATGTAGGGCTAATTTAACTTTAATAGCTAGGAGCATAATTAGGATCTAACAAAGTTTTAGGCTCTTAATTATTATGTCATCGTGAGTTGGACAATTCACCTTATTCCTCACACCATGTTCTGATGAACGCTTGATCCATGTACTATTTCATTTCACTCTTTTTATATGTATTTTTTTCACTTTGCGTATTGCTACCTGTCAGTCCAACACCTTAGCTCAGTCAGTAGTTTACCTGTCCATTGAGCTAAGGGTTCCAGGTTTGATTTCCAGCTTGGCTGTAAAAAAATATCATTTGTAAAATTTTGATTTTTCCCTCACGGTAATGAATTAATGGCCGGGGGCCTGGGTGTTGTGTTTGTTCTAGATTTAAGTTAAGTCGTGTGCTGATATAATAACTTGGGCCAAATACCTCAAATAAATGAAAATGTTACCTGTATGTACATTTAATCACAATCTACCAATTGAATAGGGTATTTCACCTTTATTCAGTGAGGAGTGTGCTCATAACTCTCTTGGGGATGATAATCACCGGTAGTTGCACATTTTGGTGTGTTTTGTGCATAGTTTTGGTGTACATTTATATTATTATTATTATTATTATTATTATTATTATTATTAGCACCGCGTCTTACTACCCGTTCGGGTTATACGCACTTACGCT
>CABFVX010011333.1:0-11036 GCA_902151425.1 Timema shepardi | reverse complement strand
GAATATATGACCTTGGTTAGTGATAAGAATATTCAAAGCAACAAATATGTCCAAAATTTATTATTAGTTTACTTGACTTCAAACACTGCATGCAATAATTAAGAACCAAACTAAGTTTTAAAATTTTTTACTTTTCCAGAGCCAATTTCCAACTTCCAGTAGCTGTATATTACAAGTATTAATTCATTAAGAACATAACTTAATGAAATATTATTTTTAGACAAATAGGTATTTTGAAATTATCTCGTTCTATGAAGGGTTTAAAGAATATCAACCTAAAGCATTGGGTTATTTGGTGTTGTGATCTAAGTTAAATTTCAGTGAAAACATATTGTAATAATTATTAAAAGTTCACCTTATGCCATCAAAGTTTAAAATTAATGAAATAGACTTTTTTTTTCTATATATAATACAAACTAATTCTAGAGCATGCGCATAACTATGCCTCAGTTTTATCTAAAGACGTGCACTAGAGGAGCAGAAAGACGACACAAATATCTCATGCTGACCTTAAGAATAGAGTGTAATATGCTCATCAAAGAACCCTTTGTTAAAAGGTTTTAGAGGTGAGTATTGAGAAAAAAATAATATTTTCACTATTTTTTTTAGTGAATCTATGATAATTCCAGATATTTTACAAAATTCAAAAACATTTCATTGATTATTTCATGACCAAGCTAATTCCCTTACTTTTCCCTGTTTTCCAGGCCATTGGAAACCCTGTGAAAAATTTTAGTTTCTTTTGTTTTGATTTAATGTAGATAGTACCTATTTTTAGCTGTTAATTGGTCAAATTCTAGACTATTATCATTATTTTTTTTACTATTCTAGGTGTAGCATATTTTCTCTGTTTGTGGCGACCTTGATTTACTAAATGGAACGATAATTCTAATAACAATTATTTATTTGTAATTAGATTAGACATCTAATAACCATATCATCAACATTCAGTAAAAAAATTGATTACATGATAAATGAGTATGGACAAGCCCCTCTCCTCCCGGGAACATAAATATATATGGAATATCAAATTACCTCTCTTCTTAATTGTTCTATTATAATGACTCACTCCTCGTTTAATGACTATGCTTCCCTTAAAAACCTTGTGCAACTTCTATCTCAACTTGTGGCAATATCACAGTATCCTAATGTAAAATACATTTTTCTCTACACTGAGTATAATTAGAGCACATTTCCACTTTACATAACTTGATAGCTTTAGTCCCTCAATGTTTAATACATTTACACACCTATCTAGCCTGTTACGTGCACCATTCTTCCTCACATCTTTTATTGATACAACTGCCTACATGTTTCCAACATTTACCACCCTTCTGAGCCCCTTTAGGGCACCCTTCATCCACACATCCTTTCTTGATAAATCTCCCTTCAAGTTTAATACATTTACCAACACTCACTTCTTGTTTAGGGAACCCTTCTTTTCACATCTTTTAACAGCACGATTCCCTCCATGTTTAATACATTTACCAACCCTCACTGCCTGTTTAGAGCACCCTTCTTCTTCACATCTCTTAACAACACGAAACCCTCCATGTTTCCAACATTTACCAACCCTCACTGCCTGTTTAGAACACCCTTCTTCCTCACATCTCTTAACAGTACGAAACCCACCATGTTTCCAACATTTACCAACCCTCACTGCCTGTTTAGAGCACCCTTCTTCTTTACATGACTTAATATCAAATTTCCCTCCATGTGTAATACACTTACCACCCTTCTTAGCCTGTTTGGTGCACCCTTCTTCTTCACATCTCTTAACAGCACGAATCCCTCCATGTTTCCAACATTTACCAGCCATTACTGCCTGTTTGGTGCACCCTTCTTCCTTACATCTGTTCTTAATCCATCCTCCATGTTTTATACATTTACCACCCTTCTGGGACAATTTAGAGCACCCTTCTTCATCACATATCTTAACACCAAAATTCCCTCCATGTTTCCAACATTTTCCACCCTTCCGGGCCCATTTAGAACAGGCTTCTTCTTCACATTCCCTCTTTACTGAGGTTATTCCATGTTTTAAACGTTTACTTCTACCCTCAGTCTGCTTATAAAAATTATCTTCTTGTGTGGCTCCATTTTTTTTATTTGTAGTATAGTCTGATACTAGACCCTTGTTTATAGTTTGAGAGGTCCTGCATTGAACTGTTAGACTTGATAATGTCAAGTTTCCGGGGTGTTTCTGTAATAAAAGGAATTAATTACTACAGTAAGTTTAAAAATCAGTCGCTTACTTTAGTAATCTGTAAAAGTATAGCTGAAATAATTAAGAGTGTAATCAGACTTGGAAACAAAATGAACAAAATATTTTTTTTTTTTTNTTTTTTTTTTTTAAATTAAACATATCCAATGTAACTCAAAAGTTGTTTGGTTAAAATTTTCTATTAAAGCTATGTTCCAAAACCCTCTTGCTCATTGGAATATATTTCTTAAATCCAGGTACATTGTGACATTTTTTGGTGGCCCCAAGCTCCAAGGTATTGCTCTCATAGTAGGCTAGACTTCTAAAGAAGGGGATATCGGAGCTCATATCCCAGTCAATTTAATTGAGGGTGGTTTATTCTAAAAGGTTTTCCACTCCACCTCCACGCTAATCCGGTTACACTTCCCCTTAATTACAACTCTCTAGTTTACTTACACTATATATATATATATATATATATATGTTTACCTTGCCAAGTATATGAATGAAATAGTTACAAACATAATAAAATGTTAATATATAAATAGTATAATAGTATGGGAGCCATTTATTACCACTATTTTATTAAATGATTTAAGTCATAACATAGTCGGGGGAAACATCAATCAGCACTATTATTTAATTAAATGTATGTACAGGTTTGAAATATACCTTTGAAGAACACTCACATGAGAATAATTTTAAACTGTGTAAAACACAAAGTATTAATAATGAGTGATTAAACAAACTTTATGTTATAGCATAAAATAAGGTAATCAAATTTAAATCCGCTTATTAAAATTAATTCATACATAATTTTAAAATATTTAACATTATGTATATTAATAACGTAATGCCAATGGAATATTTGTTTTTATGACCAAACTTTTAACAACATAATGTAAAAACCGATAATATTAAGTAGCATAAAATCTTAAATTAGACACAAATTGTTTGTCGGAAATATTTTATTTTTTTACGGCAATTTCTGACCTCTGACTCAATAAAAAAAGTTACAATAAACAAAATACACTCTTTGAATCAAATCATTAAACATTCCCTTATATTCATATAAATTGATGACTGCTTTAACCAAAATCATAAATTTTAAATGCCCACAAAAAAGTATTTCTTAATTTTATTATAAGAAAGTGCTGAAAAAACTATGGAAGCTATAGCCAGATTATTTTCAATTAAATAATCATTGTTTCAAAATGGAGTCGTTTATTATATATCCGTGATGCTTTTTAATTATCGTACATGTTAACCTTAATTAATAGGAAACAATAAAAAAACTTAAATAGAGAGGATATGTTACTACATGTTGCTTATAAAGAGAGGTTTAGCTATAAAATTATAAAAATATGGCCGCTATTCCTCGATAAAAATGACATCTAATTATAATATCCAGTGATGAGGGTGTACATATAATATGTACTTCTTGAAAAAAATGGGTTTATGTATATACTGAAATATGTACCCATCATTTAGCCCATAATGCAGGAAGATTACTGTACATTATTTAACAATGGATTATAAGAATGTGCCATAGTGTAATTAGTCAAGTTAATATTGCTACATTCCTTGGTTCCATAAGGAAATACTTATAAGATAAGGTCATAGATTTATGTTTAAAGGTAATATCTTACCTAGAATGGTTCTACTATGGTGTAAGTATTAAAATGGTATCAGCGTGTAATCAGTTAAATTACAGCTGCTACATTGTTTGGTTATACTTTGTATAAGTAGGGATAGCATTTCGCCTTTGATTTTCCTAGATCGAAAACATAGGCAGTTGATATATATATATATAAATATATATATTCACATGCATTTCATGATAATATGAATATAATATGTTAATTTTATAATGTCTAGAGCTACCTATTAAGTTGGTTTTTGCCTATTTTGGCTTTGGCGCCTTTCTTTTTTCAAACATTATGGATTTTATGCGTAAGGAGACAGTTATTTCTTAGAAATTTATATATATATATGGAGCAGGTTTGAAAATTGACAATTGTTCAACGGGTTCCGATGAACGTAAATTAGGTATAGGCCAGTGGAAGCAATGGTAAACATCTTAGAAGGACAATTAGAGCAGTGGCAGACAAATTGGAAGGACAATTATAGAGATGGCAGACATATTGGGAGGGAGCTGTGCCATTGCAGGAGAAACATTCAACTTTATTGAAATAAGAAAATATGAATTTTTTATCTTTGACAGCGTGTGAAGTGGAATTCAGCTTTTCAGAATGTAGAAAAAACAATATATTTGAAAATGGAACTCATTTTACTACTGAAAATCTAGTAAAGTGTCTAGAGATAAACAACACACGACCCACTGCAGTGGTTAACTGGACTAGGGCGTCATATTCACAGTAGACTAGACTGCCAATGATACGATGAAATTCAAATCTCAGTCCAATGTATGTAAGCAGTATTTTTAATATATGGTTTTATTTTCTATCTCTACACAAGTAGATACACTTAATCCAAATTCCACTTTATATATAACATATCAAAAGTAATTAATACAAAAATGTGAATAAACCCAAAGAAAAGTGAAATGTGGAGTTAAATAAAAAATCAGACAAAAAACATGAATCGTCTGTAGGCAATAAAATAGGTAGTAAAACTATCTCTACATTGCCTACTGTATGCTTTATATACCAAGTACCTACTATGGTGCATAAGTTTCATTTGTTTAATGTCTTTAGCTTGACAATTTAAAACATATTTGGTGCCAAAGGATTGGCTCCCCACTTATAAAGAAAAGGTCATAGTGTAATCAGTAAAGATAAGACTGCTACCTTGCTTGGTTCCACTATGGTGTAGCTTATAAAATGGTGCTATAATGTAATCAGTCACGGTAAGACTTCCGATACATTCAAGGTTAAATAGAGTATTTAACCAAATTTTTATAGAAAAGGTCACTTTCGACACAAACATTGATAATAAGTCACTAGAATTAAATATTCTGGAAATATCTCTTATTTGATTAATAAACCATAAATTTAATCTAAAAAATTATCAAAACATTCCATTACTAATTCCCAAAGTATACTTAATTTCATTTTATGGTATTAATCCTGTGTATTATGGATTTAAAAATAAGTGTGATATTTTTATTTCCGTATGTGATGCTAGTTAGTTTCCAGATTAAAAATAACCGAATTCCTATTAAAGTCAGACCGTACAAATATATAAACACACCTTTGTTAATATAACTGTAAGGTAATGAGGATTAAAACATATTGGAATAAAAGTTACACACTTCGGTAACCACATGGTCTACAGAGGACTAAACTGCTGATGATGGGGAGATCAAGGTTCGAATCTTGGTCGGGATTGTCGAAGGTGGTTTTAAAAAATAAAACTTTCCACTCTCCCTTTACACAAATGGGGGTACACTTGATCTAAATATAGCATTCAACATCTATAAAACCATTATCATAATTAGTATATAGATGTATAAACCAAATAGGTAGTAAGTTGCGTTACTAAAAATAGTATAAATGTATGTGTGTGGGTATGCATATGTAAGTTAAATGAAAATAAACCTATCGGTAGAAATCTATATTCTTATTTAACCATTCATGTATTTGTAGAAAGGGATATTTTTTATGTAATGTAAACAAATTGTTTATACTTATATAGGCTACAGAATTACCATATTATGTATAAAGTGGAAACCCGGACATTAGATGTAAGAGAGACTAGGAAGCTGGGAGCAATTAAGAGCATAATAGTTATTTTTTAGAGTCGCACTATTATGAACTAGGACGTTTGGTCCAGAGTTAGAATACATGAGATAGTAGAGGAAACGAGGCTGAGATGGTATGGTCTGTAATGAGGATGTTGGAGTATATGTGATAATAGAGGAAGCAAGACTGAGATGGTATGGTCATGTAATGAGGATGTTGGAGTACATGTGATAGTAGAGGAAACAAGGCTGAGATGGTATGGCATTCAATGAGGATGTAGTACTACATGAGACTGAAGAGGAAGAGAGACCGAAATTGCATAAACTTAATGGACATAGAAAAGCAATTAGTGACAAGGAAAATCTTAGCAAGCTATGACCACGAAGGTGACCCTGAAAGAGCAGATATATCAGAAAATTTGACAGCGAGAGGAGAGAGATGGATATATGAAAACAAGGAAGAATGGTGGAAGAATGTAGATGGAGACATTTTAAAAAATTGATCTAGCAACATGATTGAAACAAGTGGCCATGATTGTTATTTCCTTTGGACTATGCTTTATTTATTATATATTTATTATATATTTATTATGAAACTATCATGTACTGTGGCGTTTGATCAACAATGATTATTTTATTTTCATCTAATTCATATATCATAAAAATATATTGAATTTAAGTTTTTTGTTAAAAACCTCATATTTAACATAAGTTTATATTAATAGTAAAGAAATGAGAACTGTGTTAATCTATATAAAGTTAATACCAAACGTTTGAGAAATAATTGTGAACATAATAGATTAGCAAATAATTTGTATGTATGGTAAAACAATGAGTTAGAATGTGCGTCCACGTTAATACTATTTGTAACATTAAAAACTATTTTGTATAGTAAAAGTTAAAGAATTCCAATAAAGAATTTCATTTTAAAATGTAATATTCTTTTATTTTTCCAAAACCAACTAAAAATATCTATTTTGCTTTTAGTGTGAACCAGCATTGATACTGGGTTAAAATGATGAGGGAAAAAACTATTTAATAGAAAGTATACTTACAGGAAGTTCCTCTTTAATGGGAGGGAATGTTATGGGCCCTGGACTACATTCTGGTTTCTGATAATCATGAAATTCTTCTTTAAAATGCTCCTCTGATTTTATTGGAATATCAATTTCAGACTAGAAGAAAACCAAAAACAAAAGTTTTTTTTAACTAAGCAGAGTTATGCTTAACACATTCCTTAATATACACATTTATATGAAACATGTTATATTACACAGGTCAGCAATTATTGTGAACCACAATTGCTTATAAACAGATAAAAGGAAAATATAGAGAAAATGAAACTACATTATATTAAACTATTTAAATTTAATAAAACACATCACTGATTATGATTGATCTAAGTAATTTTAATCACATTCGATTTTAATTGAAGTGTGTGTGTTTTTATTTATTCATTAAAGTTTAAATTCACTAAAATTGACTTTACGACAATGTCATTTTCTTACGCTATCGATTAAAAATTACAGGTACAATAAACCATTTTTGACACTTGTACAAGACTATTCTATTTATAGTGATCAATTATAAGATCTTATAAAGTTATAGTGACCAATAATACAATTATAGTGATCACATTATAAATTAAAAAGATTATAAATTATTCACACTTAAATCAAAGAGTTATATGTAACTAATTTCAGAACATTATGTTGTAAGGAACATGTTTAAGAAGGTCAAGATATTAGTGGTAGTGCCGTACAGAAGACTGGGTCTATATATAACAACAATCAGCATCGAGGTTTCACATTCTCATTCCAAGCAAATGAGAGGGTGAGTTCAAAAACTCACAATATGGTTGCTTTTGGCGAAAACTGTCATTCCACTTATTTTAAAATGTAATTTAATGTGGGTTTTAAAGTGCTAACAAGAGCAAACTCATAACTTACTAATTATAAATAAACATCTCACTAACCAAAGTTGATTAGGAAAACATAAAGAGCATGTTACCAAACATTTACAAAACATAATAGGCTAATTTTAATGAATATGGGCCTTATTTGCATGCACATACATGTTTAGGCAAAGAGAAGGGGGTAGCGTGTAATAGTGATTAACTCAAATTTGAAAGATTCAAGATCTAACGCTAGGATGATATGACAAAGTGTGAAGGTTAAGTGCACTATTTCATTCTTCAAAAGCATTTGGCTGTTAAAAAGAAGACATCAGTTATATTTTACAAAAAGGAAGATACATTAAAACTTCTTACAATTAATTAATTGTATTAACAGCCTAAATGTGTAGATACATATTGAATTTAAAAAAAATCCAAATCGAACAATTAAACAGCCTGTGAGCTTTTTTAAGATAGGTCATAGTTTTGGTAAATTTTTGGAGAGAGTTTTATTACAAATTGACCCGTTTGATTGGTCAAATTGTCCTAAAATAATTTCGCAATAGGCTGGTTTTTCCTCAATGGTTTATCTCACTCCTTCCATAGAAATATGAATACATCGCTTTCAAATCTAAACTTCCTCATTCTCAGAATTTTAACATAATCAGTCCATATGCTAGTATAAGTCTAACAGTTAGTGAGACGTGAGAACTATTAAAAATAATATTAATTTACACTTTTTAACAATGTTGTACCTTGATTTCAAACTTCTCTTCATAATGAAGAATATATTTCAAGTCGTCATCTGGTTCAGTCTTCACCGTAAATGTTTCTTCCTCCATTTCGTTAAGTTGAAGTGTGTGTAGATATTAACTCACATTGAGTTTATCTGGATTTACCTAAACATTGATATTTATTATTTGGACGAACGTGGATTTCAGTAACGTTAGTCTAAAATGATTCTCAAGCAGCATGTCCAACATCAAAACATTCTATCTTACCACCAGCTGAATAATAGATAGATAGATTTTATGTATTCTTTTATAATTGGGTTTAGATTTCTTGCCACATAAAATACAAGTTTCGCTTCTTTTACATTAAAGAAATCATTAATACAACTTCTAAATAATTAAACACATAAAAGGCTCAAGATATATTAACTAAGATCACCCTCCGTATTCTTTTAAGAGTACTTTATGTAGGGTGCTATTTTAGAAGTGGTTAAATATCATACGCTTACGTTTTACATAAATAAGTTAAAACCTAATTTTATTGAATTAACAAAACAAAAAAATCATATTATCTAATGGAACTTAACCTATTTTATTTGATTTAAGTTTATTATTTATAAAAAAAAATCATGCTTGTATTTTATTAAGACGCTAACACTAAGGGCTAGTAAGAGTAACTAGTGGACATCTGTGTCTGGAATTAGAAATTAGAAGGCCTGTGAGGCTTTATAAATACTAGTGGAGCAAAGTCTAAGATATATGAGCCTTGCTACTTTTAGTTTCACTGATTAGACATTAAAACCAAAAATGATCTATTATATATACATACGAGTACGTGCCCAATTCAAATACTGTAGTTCAGAGAAGTGGAACTATAACAATTTCATTGTATGGTCTTAGGTAATATATAAAGAAGAATTTAAATTGCAAAACTATTATTAATTTGTGAGAGAATGGTATTTTTTTTAAATTGAAAAAAAAAGCTTGTATACAATTAGCGCTAGAGTAGAACCTTTAAGTGTTAAAGTAAATTAATCAACTATGCATCGAACCAATTTAATTACTTATTTTATTTTGCATTATTACTTTCATTATTAGTCTAATTTATCAAATCCAAATAACTTTATCAAAATAGAATTTATTTCAATCACATAATTAATGTATATTTATTGTTTTGGTTTCTATCTCCTAATTTGTAATAAGTTTGAACTTACAATGACATTTAAAATATGACTGAATGTAGACCAGTCAAACATATATAATACGTGCGAACTTCATTCTTAAAAAGCTTCTAGCCATATCTCATAATCTAACCATCCAAATCCAACCAAATCTATAATGGTAAAACTTTATGGCCAAATTCTTAATTATAAGTGCCTTTTGATATTTGTTCTAACTTTAATAAACAAACAAGAGTTTTTGAAAAAGAACGGGTTTAATTGATATTGTTTTTACAAGTCTGAACCTTCAGCAGTCTCTTGTTTCTTAATATTGGTCTTGTGAGTTGAATTCTATAATCCCTCACAGGGAGGAGGGATTACCTGAACTTTGGTATTTGGGAAGGGCCTCTATTGATGACGTGTGTGATTTGTTCTTCCCGCGAACATTAATCTAATAACCGCGGGTAGCCGGCCGCAAACTTCACTTAAACTGCTCACTCTTATAAACTAAGATTCTCACTTTTGGGGACGGTGGCGGAAAAGGGGGGAGGGAGTGGCTACTCTACTTTCTAACCCCTCTTCGACCTTTTTGCCCATCACGGCTGTAGTTCGCGATATATAAACTTTGCTGTTTTTGTTTTCTTATATACAGGTTGATAATAAACTTTCCGTTCAAACTTTATTGGGAGCTAGGATGCACTAGAACTACCCTTTTCCTTAGTGGATGTTTGAGTTGACCTCGGTGGGCTTGGTGGGGAATGTTCGCCTCAGGATCGAATATTCGTGGTTTCAAGCCCAGCCACGAAGTCAAAGGACTTTTTTCTTGGGCAAAAAATATCTGTAGCACAACTTACTTTGGAGGGCTTGTAAAAGACCCCTGGTAGGTATGTAAAAATATCTTTCCCGGCCAAATTGGTTGGCTCCTCTGCTCTTGCTAATAGCATTTCTCGTGTGTTTATATAAATAGTCGGTTCAGAAAGTGTATTCGAAATACCTCAAATAAATATGAAAAAAAGTATAATATGTACACAATGCTTAGGCGCTAACGGACGCTGCTGGCACGTAAATTAAAGGCAGAAAGTGTGAGCAACATTGCATGTCTTCAGGGGCACCTCGTAGCTAAAACTAGTGGGGGTGTTGCTACAGAAAATGTTTAGCGTTTGTTTTAAAATTGTGTAAAAGTAAAAAATTTACAAAAAGGAAATTTATCCAGGAACTTGATAAAATCATAACAAAAAAAAAACATTTTTTACTTACACAAGTAGTTATAGCCCAGCTTTGATCCGGAAGTGGACCAACCTTGGCGTATGGTGACTTCCAATTATGACGAAAAAAAACCTGTGTT
>CABFVX010011332.1:0-11039 GCA_902151425.1 Timema shepardi | reverse complement strand
CGTGGGATCTGAACCACGGTGGAGGCCTGGCATTCCCCACATTCACAAGATGTCTTGTCAGAGGTGAAGGAAGGGTTTGGCAATCACAGGGTGGCTACAAAACTTCCCGATTTTTCCATGTTTTCCAGACAACATTTTTCAATTTTCCCTTGTTTACTTTTTTCCAGTTTTAATGGTGGATGATGACTTGTTTTATTTATTTTTGATCATATATTAAAAAAAGTTTGTAGCTACTAAACATGAACAGTTTTTATCAGTTATTTTAAAAATTAGAATGTTATTTTATTTAGGTATTATTAACTTTTGTTTTAGTGTTTAGTTGCGAAATTAATGGGATGTTATTTTATATATATTTTTTAATTCCTTGACTTTTCCTTATTTTTAGTTAAATTCCCTAGCAAAAATTTTTGTTTGGCAAATTAAATCAAATATTTATCCATTTTTAACATAAAGTTTAATTTTCTTCACATAGTAATCTCAACAATTCTTGAATATCTGTGAAGGGTGTACTAGAATTTGATGATAAACTCTTTAATTGAAGATTGAAAGTTATCATCAAATGTTAACATGCACACGACAAATTATTCAAAAACTGTTGAGATTACTATTTGTAGAAAACTAAAATCTATGTTTTTGCTGAAGCAATAGTTTATTTAATACTAATCCCAAATTATTGCCTTTACTTTCACTCATTCATAAGTAAAGTCATGAAATATGTATCTGTCAATTTTGATATTATAAAATCCCATAGATTAATACTAATACGATAATAAAGTGCTATAAATGGTGACAGTAAATACTATATTTATATTTTATAAAAGGCCCTTTCTCTGAAAATTGGGTCAGGAATTATTATTGATCAAATGCTCAGGGTGACAGATAATGTAAACACTCGTAAGTGAGCAGCGACTATAGTTCTCATTTTCCACAGAACATGAACTCTCTCCCCCCTGTCTTTTCCTTCCCACTTTTCTAGTGATATTAAAGGCTCTCCAAACCAGGTACAGATTCAGCTAAAACAATAACTCCCAATCAACCCTTATAAATCTACTCCGATGTTTATCCCTTTCTCGTTCACCCCCTTTTTTTCATCGCTCTTGGTTATCTAGGGGAACTAAAAAAAAGTTTCACAAGACATTTATTTCAAAGTATCAAGAAGAACGCAACATGAGTTACCATTGTTTACACAACGGTACAGCGATTCTCGATGGATTGGTAGGACTTTTCCCTGTTTTCCCTGTCATCCAAAAATTCCCTGACTTTCCCAGGTTTTCCATTTTCCCAGTCTGTAGCCACCATGACTCAGATAAATCTGTGTCGGGACCGAGAATTTCCCATTCTTGTTAAGTTTTATTGTAATTATTAACCACTTGCTATAAATCGTTTTGTCAAATATCACAATTTAATTATAAATAATCCAATGTAATTTGTGTCGCTTTCCAAGTACCAGTTGTATCTATTCACAATTACTGTGCTCAATCAAATATATTGTATACTGTTACTATAATAAAGTCACATGGTTCACTGGGACATAAAATGCTAATAAATAAATAGTCCTCATGGTTTCTTAAAATTATCTTAACTCTTTGTGATAAAAATCTAGCATTCAAATGCTATAATATGAACAAGTTGATAATTCTTGGAGAATCGAATATATTGAATGGGGTGTTAGGACTTTAGGGTTCAATTTTGTAGTTTAGGTTCCGGCTGATGAATTGCCGTTTTTTAATCACAAGACCTTTATTTATAAAGGTGACCAACTTATAAACATAATGTATTTTGAAAAAACCAAATTAAGTTTTTTTAGATGATGGTTACTAGCCACAAACATTGACTCTTTTTAAGTACTATATGGAATCAAACCATGATTCCCTTGAATTATTCTCGAACACACTAACTTAAAGAGAACTGGTTTCCCGCTTATTTGATAGGCAATCAGAAATCATGCAGTCAGAAATAGGGGAGAGTAAATCAAATTAATCAAGTGATATAGCTACTCGAAATATTTTTAAACAAAGTACCTAATCAAATTAAGAATATTTTACATTAACATAAAATGAATATACAAAACAAACCCAACTCAATTTAAAAATAGTTTGCTTACCACTCATGATAGTCAAAATCTGATTTTCTGTAAAACTATAACCTTACACACGCTAACAGTAATGAAACTACAAATCTAATGCTCCCTTTTTCACCTTGAACCTCCCTCCCCTGTCCAACCAAAATTGGTAAAAAAAAATTGATGGTTGTATTTCCGTACGACAGTAGCGCAACCGTTGATAACGCCTTTAATTTTAACCAGTGTTGCCAGGTCCTAAAAATATAATTAGTAAACCAGAGTAGAAAATTTTTGTTAATTTAATACAAAATATTCCGAGGTGTTTTGATATATCACACAGAATCAAATTTTAAAATAAATCTAATAAAAAGTTACTTATGTACATTAAAGTAATGAGAAAAAAATTTATATAGTTATTGAGCTCACCAGCTCCTTTAACAGACATGTTAACAGTCATCCGCTTTCCTAGTGGCTCGATAGGCGAATTTTCGCGATTGATTTGATTACGTCTTGGTCTAAACTCTAGAGTGTTATAGCCATTGATCACTATAATATAACTGTTTGGACATAAACATACACATTGCCAAGGAAAAAAGCGTGACGATCAAGTTTATCGTCTGCTACATTGGTGGGGGGACAGATTTAAAGGTTTCTTTCAATGTTCTTATGCGAAAACATGTCTCTGATTAATAAAAGTGTTATTGTTTGAAAATAGTTAACTATTATATCACACTCTCCTGAAGAAACATTTACATTAAAGGATATACAAGTCAGTTTTACAAGTACAAATACGAATAAAATCTTTAACATATTTAAATAATTATGTAGTTATCATCAATGTTGTTTACAGTCTGCCAAGACTACACTTATATTTAAAGTTGGTTACTAGCTTGGATATTGGTTTCAGAAACCATAGGCAATTATATTGAAAGTTCAATAAATATAATGAACGAGGTATCTTAAAATTTGATTACCTTTGTTTGAATGACAAACTTTGTGTAGCTGTTATACATTCAACCTATCACTTAGGTTAGAGGCTTGCAGAAAGTAGTATGTATATTTTTTAATGTTGGCTCATATCTTGTATATTTCTTTCAAAAACCATATTATGTTGAAAGTTCGATAACCATAATGAAACAAGTTAGCTAAAAACTGTATTACATTTGTTTGAATGGCATACTTTGTGTAGAAGTCATGTTAAAATGATAATTTAGGTTATAGGCCATAGGAAGTACGGTAACTACTAAACCCTGAATTTAGTAATAATCCCAATCTGTAAGGCTTTATCTCGTACCAGAATACTATCATATATATAAATTTGGTTAAGCTAAACATCCATTTAGAACGGAAGTAAAAATTTTCTTCTGGGAGGTTATTTATCTTAACTAAACACAACTATAGGGTAGGATACTGGTACGAAATAAAGCCTTACAAGCGAGCTTCGTTCAAAAATCATTGTATATATTAGGTTACATCAACTTATTCAAAGGAAAAACAAACCAATTTCGAAATTTTATATGCTCTCCAAAGATTTTACTAAAAAATTTATTTAATTTAAATAATCAAACATTGATGTATCTCATATATCCAATCAAATTAATGAACGATGTCAAAATACCACATTGCCTTGTGTGGGTGTAAGAGAGAAAAGGATACCCGAAGGTTTAACACCTTACACAATGGTATGCAGATGAAAGCTAAAAAATTTCAGCCACAGATGTCCATCCTGTTATATTTTAGAGATCAATGGTTTTACCCCGTGATCTCTATAATATAACTGGATGGACATTTGTGGCTGAAATTTTCGAGACGTTGTCTGCATACCAGTGCACGAGAGAGAATAAAACTTTCGGATGTCTCTTACTATCTTTTACACATGTAAGTCAGTGATGAATTTTATCACACATCAACGTTTCATGTAAATTTATTTAATAAATGAGGGTTTATTTTATTTCAAGTAATAAATGTTTTTATTAAAGCTCTAATTAATAATTTACAGCTCGTTCATGTGATATAAATAATAGTGTGCCCTATTATTTGATAAAAAATCTTGGTCTTTACAATTATATTAGTTGCGTGTTGCCTATCAACTTAGGAGTCACCAGCTTTAGTGGCCGAATTGTCCTGGGCAGTGGCTCCAACTGATGTCCCACAAATCTATTTTTTGTCGCCCGTTAAGTTTTTTGGAAAAACACTCTCCTGTAGTAAAAATTGATATTTTTTTGCCAATAAATAGAAAGTTTTGGAATGTGTGAAAAGAATCCAAGAAAATTCCAACTGATGTTTAATTTCTTAATTACATCTGCTATTTTGTACCAAAAATAGTATCTTTTAGTTAGAAAATTTGTTTGGAATGTAATTTAAATTAGCACTTCTTATTTCATTCTCAACTAAATTCTTCTAATTTTGGCAAAATTGACCCATTACTGGTCTCAAGGATATAAATGTGGTCCCTAGAACCTAAAATGATGGAAACATCTGAAAGACGTAACTCTCATGCTAGACTGGCCTGCTAAATGTTTAGAGACAAGGCTTTGAATCCCAGTTGAGTCTTCTGAGGGTGGTATTTGCTAAATTGTTTCCAACTCTATTTCCACGAAAATGTGGGTAATTACCTCTAAAATGTTTCCTTCCTCATCCCTACACCATTAGACTAATTATCATATATGCCTATAAACTTAACAAGTAGGACACAATGATTAAAACAAACTTGGAGTCTTGAGTTAAAGTATTGTTACGACAGAAACTTTTATTATTTCTGATATTGGGATTTCCCCTTTAATTAACATATATTTTGTTCTTGAAATATTAGTTTGTAATTCATGTTCTGATACAAATAGTCAGTTTGGAAAGAGAGTGGGCTGAATAAAAAACACACACACAAATGATCTCTCTCAGTTTTACTATAATAATGTTATTAACCCTTATATTAAATGGAACAATAAAAAATTGATCAGCTTACTTTTTGTTTGCACCGCGTCTTACCATCCATTCCGTTTGTATACCTTGCTTACATATTGCATGTATCTTTTAAGTTCTGCATGCTGGTTATGGTTTACATGCTTAACATGGAAGGATGTATTTCAACTATTATGACCAGATTATTTGATTTAGTGGTTGGTTGCGAGTATTTTTAATGTCAGTGTGTCGATTAGAGACTAATTTTTATTAATTATTATATGATAAACAAACCTTTTATTAGTAATTTACCATTTTAGGAAAAGAAAATTAACCACTATCACAATCATACATGTTTGTTTCTCCTAATAATCAAACCCAAAACCCTTATTGAACTAATTTAAAATTATAGATAATTTCCTTAAATTTCACCCTGATTTTCATGTTTTGTAAGGTGGGGTTGATATGCA
Organism: Timema shepardi; assembly: GCA_902151425.1. NCBI lineage: Eukaryota > Metazoa > Arthropoda > Insecta > Phasmatodea > Timematidae > Timema > Timema shepardi. The sequence continues at coordinate 5,609 of CABFVX010011332.1, read as the reverse complement.
TGCATAATGCCTAACTAGTAGTAAAAGTTCATAACACATAATACATAAAATATTGAATAACATTATTTTCATAGATAGAGTTCACAGCCAAAGAATCACGAGTGGTGCATGTGGTTGTGAATGCTATAATTAATTGAAAATAATATTTCAACCTTTTGTACATTTTATGTTATGCACTGTCCGTTATTATTAGGGCATTATACATTAATTTAAGTTTAGTCTTAGCTAACATTGTTCATTTCCAAGTTACAGTTCATGATTAGTATGTTTTACAATAACTGATAATAAAGAATTAAACTTAATTTCTTTCTCTATCACCAGGGATACCCCCAATATGCTCATTATATGCTATCAGAGATGGAGTATGGCCCTAGTGAAGCCATTATACTTTTTATTGAGACCTAGAACCCCTAGAATAATTTTAAGATGTAAATTTGTTCATTAAATGAAAGAAAGTATGCTTGTATTGTTTAACGTGAAGATTTCTTCTTTGAAAAAGCATTAAGGCCCTGGCCATACTTAATACCTAGCCACTGTAACAAATTGCCAACACAAATTATCAAGTTACATATGAAGTGGCCAAAGGTGCCAAAACGAAAATAATATTGACCAAACCTGATGGAGGAAGGGATGTTTGAATGGAAGTCGAGGAGAATGTTCCCCTTACAATGTTTTTACATCGAGTAACTCTATACTTTGTTTCAATGGCAGAGATAATCCTGAACAGCTGATGAATACTATGAATGAGTTTCGATAATATGTAGTCAATATATTAATTAATACTGTTATAACCAGCTTCAGTGTCTGCATAGTCTAAGGAGCTACTCTCGCAATAGACTAGACTGTCGATAACAGAAAGATCATGGCTCAATTCTGGTCAGGTGTACTGAGGGTGGTTTTCCTTAAATGGTTTCCCACTGTCAAACTTTTCACACAAATGCGGGTACACTTCCACTAAATTTAACCTTCCTAATAGCTAAACTATTAACGTAATTAGTACATAAGTGTACTGCCTGGAACATGTGGTAAGACCGGGTGCCAAAAATAGCTATAGCATTATTAAAAATACATAATCCACGAATTAGGTTGATAAAGGTAGGTCAAATTAAAAAGCTAAAAGAAAAATAGGGAATTTTCAAATCTCAAATTTATGTTTGAGTTAATTCTTTTTTTTCTTTTTTCTTTGAGGTTTCAAGATTAACACACCATTAATAAACCTGAAAATATAAAGCAAATTTTGTTAGACATATTTACCGATTTTGGGTCCTGGTGGGTTTAGTTTTTGAGTTGGCCAAACTACGAGACCACTGCATAATGACAACAACCTGGTCACAAAAGTGAGTGGCTTGAGGTTCTTGCATTATGATTGTGGCAATTTTCTCATGGAGACAAGATTGCAAGTATAGCCATATGTTTAGAAATATAATTTTATTAATTATAATCAACCTTTTGTTTCAGTCTTGAAAGCAAATTAAATTTGATAGAAGTAATATAGGAATGACAAGAATGGATAGGATGAGAAATGAGAGGTTTAGAGGAATAGTTAAGGCGCCAGTACAAGACAAAGGTGGCACAGCCATGTGAGGAGAGGATATCAAGGTACATGTGACTTAAGAAAGTTTAGAGTAGTGTGGAAACTGTGTCATAGTGTAGGAGGAGGTGAGGTGGTGGGGAGAAAGAATACATTGAAGAGGATTATGTTACTAAGAGACACGGCCGGGGCTGGAATATGTTCGTGGTGGTGGTGATGTTGATGAGGATAATGATGGCGATGATAACCAACCTAACATTTCTCTGAGTGTGGTAAGTATAACTATTACTGATAAATAGAAACATGTTTTGCTTCCTATTTACATTTCACCAAGAGAAATAGGCACCAAGCACTAGTTTTTTTTAAGACCGCACTGATGAAAAAGAGAGAATGAAGTGTGTGAGCATAAACTAGAGAGGAGATGGGAGCTCAGAGAGGGGACCTAACATAATGTGTAGCAGGTTAGTATCAAACATCAACCTGCTGGAACAGTCTGGCATAGCAATAAGCCCTACTTGCTTAATATGTTTTAATGATAATAACTATTTATCTCATATATATCCTACCTAAATTAACACAGCCATGTATTCAATATTTGTATTCCTAGTCAAATAACAATAAATCTTTTCTTATAAAAAAAGTGTATTGCAAGCAAACTTAAAATTAATTTAAAAGATTTACAGTGACAGCTGGAAATATTAAATAATAATTAGGTACTAAGCAAAGGCAAGGTTGACTCCAAAACAAAAGTTCATTTTTAAACCCTCACTAAAACATCTATGAATACTGAAGATTATTATCATAGATGCATTTGTTTATAAAACATTCTGATAGGAACAACATTTGAGGAAAACAAACCTGACAAATGAATAGGTGAACATTGATTTAGTAATTTTTGCAACTGTCAAAAAAAGTTCCTTCCTTTATGAATTTGTTTTATATTGTTAACACATATAAAAAGTGTAACTAATCATAGATGTACATATTAAACATTTGAGAAAAGGATTAACTTGTGTAATTTTGGTCGTATGGTGCACGTATTTCCTTGTGCATTAATAGTTTGTTTTTTAGCATTTGCTCTCAACCTAAGAGAAGTATACATTTTTACTAGTTTTTTTTTAGTATTTGTGTCTCATGCAAGTCTTCACACTCTTTTGCAGTGTCAACAGTGTGTAAATTGAGGAAAATATTTGGATACATTTATGAAAAGTAATGACATACACAATAATATAGCTATACAGTCCAGCTGACTTATATTATTATTATTATTATTATTAGCACCGCGTCTTACTAACCGTTCGGGCTATACGCACTTACGCTAATGTGCAATGCTAGGGTGATTGTTTGATGAAATGAAGGACCTACAGTTTAACGTGGAATCCGAACCACGGTGGAGACCTGGCATTCCTCACATAGCTGGCTTATAAAAATATTCATGACCTAGGCGTGAAAATATCACCTTTTCAGTGTATTGAACAATTCTAAAACCTGGGTCAGCAGCATAAATAAGACCACCTCTAGAAACTTTTTTCACAAAACTTCCCAATTTTATGCATGATAATATGGGCGTCATAATTTTTTAAATTATGTAAAATGACGGTTATTCTCTTGGTATATTGAAACTGAATATTGAACTTACTATGAGATGCACCCCGATAAGCTCCACTGAGATGACAGTGAACACGGCCGCGGTCTTTATCCAACTTCTTCTCGCAGATACTATATATGCTAGCTAAAATAAATTCATTTACTTCCCCAGGGGGGAAGTGCATAGGGACAACCTTTTTCTTCATCTCGATGGTCATGGTTTCTTCTTCAATAAGTTTATGAAGAAAAGTATCCATAACATTTTCACCACTATAGGCAGCCGGAGGTTTCACACATTTACCTACCGAATCTACGACTACATATGCAAATCCTTATGGTGTATGATTCTTAATTTTTGTAGTTGATGAGAGATTGTGGTTAGGTGCACACCCCGATGTGATCTATGCAGATTTTGAGTGCTTTAATATTAAAGCTTTGGGTAAAATGAAGGATGAGATGAATTGGGAGTGTATTCGAGAGTTTGTGGGACTTAGACCAAAGCTTTATTCCATTCAAAAGGAGAGTATTGAGAACAAAAGTAGTTAAAGGTGTGTCAAAAACTACTCTAAAAAAATTAAACTTGCTCATTATGAAAAATGTTTGAAGCAGGGTATCTTACACAACGCCAATATGTGTATTATAAGAAGTGAGAAACATCAATTGTGTAGTATTTCTTCGAATAGACTTGCACGTTCACCAGGAGATGACAAACGCTATATTTTAGATAATGGATGTGACACTCTTGCATACGGTCACTACAAAATAAGACAAATTTGTTCACCAATAAAGACATATAAAAAATGCATCCTTTATATTTTACTACGTAAATATCAGGAGTACTTGTGAATATCATAGCCTGATTTCATCAGGTTAAACAGCACAGCTTTATCTAAATTAAATAGTTTATTTAAAATTAGTTATAGGTGGGAGGTGACGTTACTCGCTTCCTCACAGTGCCTCCTGGGAAACGTTATAATAAACGGCTAAACGAGTAAACCTCAATACGTAGTAATATTATAATGAAATGTTGATGATTTATAAAAGTTTTAGCAAATTAATGGTTTAACTATTTTAGAAACACTTGGTTTACCAGCCGCCTTCCCATCCCCAAATATGTTTTCCCGATCCACCACTGAGCAATGCAATTCTTACGAACTAACTCACTGACTATAGGAAGGGTCCATGTGGGAGAAAATGATCCAACTTCGCAGTGAGGAGGATCAATGCTAAAACTAGAAAATATGGTTAACCCCCGAAATAATATTTCCCGATCTACCACTGATCAATACTATTCTTATGTGGATAAGTAACCCACCGAAACTATGCGAAGTATCAATGTGGGAGAAAGTGACCCAACCTCGTAATGCGGAGGATCAATGCTAAATCTCGAAAATATGGTTACCCCCAAAATAGTATTTCCCGATCTACCACTGATCAAAGCTTTTCTTATGTGGGAAAGTGACCCACCGACTTTATGCGAGGGATCAATGTGGGAGAAAGTGACCCAACCTCGTAATGCGGTGGACCAATGCTAAGACTCGAAAATATGATTAACGCCCAAAATTTTTATTTCCCGATCCGCCACTGATCAATGCTTTTCTTATGTGGGAAAGTGACCCACCGACTCTATGCGAAGGATCAATGTGGGAGAAATTGACCCAACCTCGTAATGTGGATGATCAATGTTAATCTTATGAGAGAAAGTTATCCTGCACACAAGAAAGTGATCCTCCACATTCTGTGTGGAGTATCAATGTTAACCTTATGGGTGAAAGTGAGCCAGAACTTTCATTTCAACCACTACTGGTGGGGGTGGGGTATTTCCTTCACTCTCGAATGTTATGTGACACGGGTCTATCCAATAGAATCTTCGATAAGGAGAGGATTTTTTCCACCCTGAAGATACTCGGTTTTGTCCAATAGAATGATTGCCAGGAGAGGAGGGAGTTTAGAGGAAAAGTATGAGCAGCATCATACGTGAGAGGTCTAGCTAAACAATTGTGTTAATATATTCTCTTTTACGGAGGCTAGAGATTTTTAACCGACATTAGTCAAGGAGATTGTTAATGGTTATCCCACCCGCAATCTGCCAGGGAACCATCCGTTAACGATGCTGGTTCAGCCTGAACACTAGGAGTTAGGGGGGCTCCCGGATGAGAGGTAATTGATATGATTTACCTCCTTAAGTCGGAACATTGTGTGCGCTCGTACACTCAGGCGATCACCCATAAACAATGCTGGCTCTGATGTGTATGTGTGTGTGCTCGTGCTCTAAGACTCTTCTGTTGACCCCCCTACCGCTGAGAGCTGCGTTTCGACAACACACGCGCTGCAGCCACCATATTGAAACAGTCCTTAGGTGATCCGCTGTTGACCACCCAAAGAAAGAGAACGATGTTCGGCGGCCTTCCCGTAAACCAAGGGTTAGGAAGTTCTTGGAAGGTGTGTGCAGACTAATAATATATTATTTCATGACTACCCCTCCACTACT